>OX596205.1:14646562-14656562 GCA_951394215.1 Glyphodes perspectalis | reverse complement strand
ATATTTAAGTTTATCTAAGGTTATTCTTAGTATACACTAAAACCGGAGCACAAGTCAAATATTAACATTTAAAAAATATGCATTAAAAAAATTATAGTCTGTCCCATGTTGGTCTGGGACCTAAAATGAATGTGCTAACTGTGTTCCTTGCCTAGCATGTCGTAAAAGGCAACTTATGTATGTCAGGTTTAAGCTGTGTGATTGTGTAGGCGTCGAACTAGCCACTTGTCACTACTTTATCACAATTTTCCATCTATGCCAGCCCAGTTTTATTTTCGGCGGAATGTGGTTAAGGCGCTTGCTGCCTCATTGACTCTGCCTATACTCCTTCGGGGATCACGGGCGTATTGTAACATTTGTTTGAAATTTAATATCGCAATTCGTTCGCAGGCGAGCGTCCCTTCGTGTGCGGACTGTGCAACAAGGGGTTCAACGTGAAGTCGAACCTGCTGCGGCACCTGCGCACGCTGCACGACCAGCTCATCAGCCCGGCGCAGGTGGACGACGACGACGAGCCGGGCCCCTCCGAGGTCAAGCGCGAGTCCTGAGGGCGTGGAGGGGGGGCAGGTACGGTACCGCGCCAACTGGACTGACTAAATTTACTTCATGCCGTTTCACTGGTGGGGTAGACAGAGAACCGAGTGCAATATGACAACCTTTACATCTAACTCACTTGTTTGACTATCAGAATTTAATTTTATACCCCATCTAAGGGTATTATTATGTATCAGACAAGCCGTCCATACTAGTTTGTCTTAGTAACTGCACAATAACATTTGTTATGGATGGATCCGTAGGAGACAGAATGAATGGGGTGTTATATGCAGTGAGCGTGAGGCTCCCTATATTGATAAGATTTTTTTTTTCTTGAACTAAGCAACATTAGTTTTTGATTTGGAAAGTATATGCAATACTCTAGTGTGCCCATTTCGATAGTGCACTATCATAGGATAGATATCGATAGTTGATGCTAAATTAGACCTCGATACTAACGGTAGTGTCGATACTATTGATACCTTCGACGACTTTTGACTTGATATATGATTTTCGAGGTGAACTATCTATAGTTTGGCAACCCTGCAGTAGTCTAACGGTCGGCTCGATGTCCCGCAGGCCGAGGGCGCGGCCGCAAGGCGGCGCTGGCGGCGCTGCGCGCGCCCGACGCGCCCGGCGCCGCGCGCCGCCAGAGCTACTCGCTGTTCCTGAAGCAGCGCGCTGTGCTCTTCTCCGCCAAGAAGTGGAAACAGTGAACCGCACCGCCGACCCGACCTATAGTTTCAACGACCTGTCGCGGGACTCGCCCGGGGCCTACCTGCGCTCCGGGCGTGACGCATATTTCGCCCCCGTGTGACCGTCTGTAAAGCAAAAAGCCGATCCAGCTGAATTATTATAACGTTTGCTGCGCCTTGTAACCGAATGTGACACACGTTACGTAATCGGGTCTCACTGTACTCGAGGATCCAACCTTCGACTTGCAAAGGATGGAATGATCCAACGATTTCCGTGTTCAAGAAAACAAATAAAATGTTGGGACTAGAGTTATGACTGACATTTGATTTTTTACTCGAGTGGCCCACCTCAAATTGCAATAATAAACAAACGAAAGTTAGACAATAACTATGTACTTACCCGAAATTAAAAGTTTACAACACTCGTGTAAACTGTCATCGACTTTTTGCTTTGTAGGCGGCAAAGGAAAACAATTTTATATACATAATTTTGTTTGATGACGAAAACTGTAGCGACGTCGGATGGTTCGTTCCGCCACTTCTGATCCTGCTCCACCCTCCTTGGATATTTTAACTTTTATTTATTCATTAGTATTTACGTTCTTACATAATAGTGATAATTTTATAATCCCCCTAGCTATTAGTTATGTTTAGGTTGACTTGGTGAAGACTAGTCTAGCAATTTATTGCTAAAATTTATGTGATTTGATTTTCTGCAATAATTATAAATGAAGGAAATTGATTGTTTTTGTGGTATAATAATATATTCAATGAACATTATTTACTTTTAATGCAGGTGGTAACCTGTTTGGATCTCGCATTCCAATAAGAATTAATTGTTATTTTAACCTTTTGATATGTAATAGTGTTAATATGGACTGCAGATTTAAAGATAAAATATTTTGTATTTCGAAGGAAAGGCTTTAAAAATAAGTTTTTATCATAATAATAGTACTTAATACACTTTTAATTGTGGACTTTGTATGTTCTTCATTCCATTGATGTGATGATTATTTAATTATTTACTTAATGATGATGGCATTGATTTCATTTTCTTCATTCAATACTCATGTGAAACATGGACATGAATAATTAAATGTAACTATTTTAATTATTAGTTTGTGAAAATAAATGAAAGAACCAAAGGTTTGTTTTATTTAAAAAATATGTTTATTTGCCTTCTTTTGCTGTTGCTATCACAATTTTATTGTAGTAATACACACAGTGTACAGAACAGGTGGAGACATAGATAACATATAAGAATGAAACATAATAATGGCCTTATCTTACCGTGAAAAAATATAAACTAAATTCAACTATCGTCTTCTTCAATTTTGGGCGCCAAGTAGTATCGGATGTGACCAATATCTTGGATGCGATACTCCACCACTAGCGGTACATCAGCTGACATAGACAATTGCACCTGTGACAAGAAAATTTTATTTAAAACAACAGTCGCAGTTTGGAATATGTACACAATGTAATTTCTTAGCATATTAAAAACAAAATTTTGCTATAAAACCATAACAGACATGCATTTAAGTATATAACATTACTAATATTATTTGTTGAATTAGTGGTACCAATTAATTAAATAAAACTAGGGACTCAATATAGGATGACAATGACTCATACCTGGGGACTTAATGAAGTGGCTTTTGTGAAGTAATTCAGATACTGGCAGGCAAAGGTGAGGGTGACAGGCTCATCCATCTCGATCACCACCGCTTCCTCTTCCTTGTCAATTGATGCAGTCTGTGCAAGCTTAATGTTTGCAGAACCAATGTCTCCTGATGCTGAGAATTTTACACCTGCAAAACAAAGACATGTTGAGAAGTGATAACTATGATCTACATCTATTTGACAATTAAGTTCTGATCTCATTGAAAATCCTGTATAATTATAAAAGAGACCATAATGTTCAATTGGACTTAACCTTCTTTTGTGCAGGAAATGACCATGGACTCTCCAAACTGTGAGAGATCTCTGCAGATCCTCGCAAACTCTGCACTGGGTAGGCGGATTGTGCAGCTGTATTCAGTCTCTGGAATGCCTGGAAGAAAAGGATACAAAATATTATGTTAAATATTCTTACATTGCATTTTATGTGTAAACTGGGTTACATTTCTAACAAATGATAGCTCTACTAGAAGTACTAAAATATGTAAAATGTTTAATATTTATCTATTTTTAATTCTTACCTAAATGCTCGAGATCCAAATTCATGAGCTTCATTTCATAATCAGACACCTTCTCTTGATTGGGACTCTCAAACACAAACGTCACAGTGTCAGCATTATCCTGTGCCTTCATAGTCACTGTATCTTTGTCACCAGCGCATTTTAAGATTTTGGACATGCTATAAAATAAAGAAATGCTATGTTTCAAGGTTGAAAATAGAGACATGTTTTATTAATTATAAGGGACTTACAAATATATCTTAGAAACAATGCAAATTGCTTAAGATAACATTGCAACATTTTTACAAAGTACTTACCTTCCCAAGTTCATCCCCATAGAAATGTTTCTATCGCATCTGTATTTGTCAAAACCGTCAGCCCGCAGTGTAAGGGACACGAGGGATACGTGAGAGTTATCCATTGCCTAAAAGAAAACAGTTTATTAATCAACAACCTTTTTCAAGGTTATGGTTATATTGAAGATATTTTATTAAAAATATTTACCTGCAATTGGATTCCATTGTCGTCGCAATCGAAAGTAGCCTGTGTGAGAAGGTCTTTAATGGCTTCCAGCACCTTCTTGAGGATGGAGCTGCGGAGTAGGCGTGCCTCGAACATTGTCTATAGAATCAGAATTTTTCAATTATCTAAAGTTCATACGATTCAAACTAAATAATAACTACAGTACACCACAAATAAAAACATAAGTATTAACAAATACATGTAAAAAAAGAAAAATCAACGAATAAATAGTTGTAACGGTAATGAGCACAAAGTCAAATGAGCTGACATACTTGTTTTCCTAGATATTCAATTCGAGAAAAAGTTAATAGAACAATGAATAGTTTAATAACACTTACGATATAGTGTAAAAGTAGAGAAAAACCTAAAACTGCTAGTTATATTATAGAAACAAGCACGGACGCGTCCAAGTCGCTGACCTCACAATTTGACAACTGGCAGCGGGAAATATTGGCGCGAAAAATGTGACGATTGAAAGATATTAACGTCATGGTGACATAAATTGCAATCCATAGGGTATAAATGATTCATATTTCTTTTTCCCCAGAAAAAAAAATTGTGGCAAGTCACAGATGTTTTGAACATCGTAAGAATTTTCCATCTAACGCAATCTAGTTTTATTTGTCTAAATGTAGTTAAGGTGGCTACCTGCTCCTTTGCCCTGACTACCTCTTTGGGATTACATGATACGATATGCTAAGCTAAATATGTTCTGTATGGTCTATGGGTATAAGCAATTGACTCGTAATATCATTGCGTATAAACCAGTAAATTTTAAAAGATATAGATATAGGAGCAGGAGCTCGGATTTGAACGTGCTTTGCGCTAGCGATGCCGAACTATAGATAGTTGACCACGAAAATCAGTTAGAATATCGATAGCCCAAATTGGGGCAATACTATCGATAGTATTATGGCTAGATATCACCAAACTATCGATAGTCGACTATCAATCGGCATCACTACTTTGCACCTCTTGTATGAACTTCTGTGAAGTACATACCTACACATATTTTTTTTATTTTAAAGGTCAGCGAATGCTAAATTTATTAAAAATTAACATTTCTTAAACATTATCTATTAGTAGTAAATCAGAGCAGTGTAGTCACCCTGAATAAGGAACACAGAACGGAAATTAGGACAGTTAAAAACTTAAAATTGTATGTCTTTATTTTTTTAATTTCAGTACCTACTTACTGGCACCTCTTACATAATCTTAGTTATTTGATTGGTATCTAAATAAAAACAGGACATAAGGGCGAGAAAAATTTACAGGAATTAAAAAAATATTATTTATTTAAAACAATTTAAAAACAAAATAAAACTATCACTAGTCCACAAAATCTTCTTAACAAATAAAAATAATCGTCCTTTACATCACCCACAGTTTTCCAAACTTAACAGTATGATAGTAAAATTTTCTTACAAGGTAATTAACATGACAGTTTAACAATCTGGTCTTGATCAGGATAAGATGGCAAAGTCAAATTATACTTTGAAACTATTCCAGGGGGTAGAAAACGTCCACCAAGGTAATGTTTAGCATTGTCCAATAATTCTGGTCTTGCACATAGTTTAGGAGCCGAGAGGGACACAAGCATTGCTGGCTTCAATGCTCGCTCTAATCCTGGGCCCTTTCTCCACATCCCACCCACTAGGAATATCAACACTGCAAATATTGAAATAAAAGATTAAAAATATTAATTTTTAAGATTAAAATAAAGTTTGATTCAATATGAAGAACTCTTTTAATAAATAAAAAATTAGGAATAAATAGTATGGCACATAAGTGTTAGTCAGTTCTTGTTTAGAGATTAAGTTTGAAAGAAAATTAAACAATTCTATTGTATCAAAAAAAATAGGTTACCTGCAAACCGGTAAACCACTATCAATCAAGGCATCTAAGGCTGGTTTTAACTCTTCTCTCACTGGTGGTTTAAAACTAAACCCAAACAATGCATCTACTAGTACTTTATATTCATTCTTCAGATCATTGGGGGGAGGTAAATCATCCACAATTTTAACTCCAAACCTCTTGCATTGTTCTAGCAGATTTTCATATAGTGGTTTAGGAGTGCGTTTTGGGTAATACACAGCTACTGTATATCCAAATAGAGTCATGTGTCTGGCTGCTACTAAACCATCTCCTCCATTATTGCCTGGCCCACATACAATAAGGGCTGACCCATGTCTGAAAAAAAATTTGGTTACTTCAGAGGGTTAACAGATATTTATTTCTATATTAGTACTACATCCTACTAATATTATAACTGCGAAAGTTTGTATGTATGGATGGATGTTACTCTTTCACAAAAAACTAGTGAATAGATTTTAACAAAACTTTGGAATAATAAGCTCCTACACCTGAATAACTTAAAGGCTATGTTTCATTGATGTACCACGCAAGCGAAGCCGCGGGCAGAAGCTAGTTATTCATATATATATATATATTCAAAATCACCAGTAAATTGTAAGGAAAGGAAAGAAAAAAAAAACAAATATATCATACGTAGCAGGAGGGTATGCTTTAGCAATTGCGGCAGCGACGCTCAGCCCGGCCAGCTCCATGAGCTGATCCACGCTAAACTTGTACTCGTTGAACAGCTCCTGGTCCAGCGCCGCAGCTTCGCTCTGCGTCAGGTACTTCAGCCGGCTGCCGGCGCACAACTGCCCCGTCGAAGCCATCGCGCCACAAACGTTGGTTACACGCAACTATTACGAGTAAAACATAAACATATTGGTCATAGTAAACTTTATAACTCACGTACTATTTGGTATTTAGTTAAGCTTTACGAAATCTCGGTAAAGCAATAAGAAATTTATTATCTGGTTTATTATCTAGTAATTATTCACTTACCAACAAAGCACTACTTATCAATCTAAAGACTGACATTTATGGGAGAATGAAGAAAGCAGTTGAAATTTATGTTAATTCGCTTTTTTTAAACAAAATAAGAACTCCAGAAATCAAATTAGGTATTAGTTATGAAAATAAATAGCTAGGTATCAAAAAAAATATACCGATCCATTGACTTGACATTGACATCAACCACAGACATCAAACGGAATGTTATCATCACTACCCATCACCACATAATTTTATGATGATCAACGATGATAAATCTGGAGGATATTTTGCTCAAATAAATCAATTCTTAAAACTTGTCTAATAATATTTTTCATTTATTTTCCGTAAGTGGAGTGGAGTGGAGTGTAAGTTTTGACAACGTTTTTTGACGTTTGTCAACAATACAATGTCAAGATTGCTCATCCGTCACAAAAATGGCTGCTCTCAGAGTGTTCAGCCGTAATCTACCATATTTACGACAACAATTTTCCGCATTATTAGGAAACACGTCACCTACAGTGAAATTCATTTGCTTGGTTGTAATTATAGGATACATTTTATCGTTTTCTGACGATGTAATTGACGTCCTAAGTGTAACTCCAGGGTATTTGTTGCCACCTTCTTTTCAACTGTGGTCCACTTTCACGTTCTGGTTTCTTGAGATACATTTGTGGGAGGTGGTTATCGATATAGTGACAGTAGGGTTGTGTGGGAAGCTAATAGAGCCACTATGGGGTCAAATGGAGATGATGAAGTTTTTCTTGCTGACGAACATAGGTGTAGCGTTCCTGACAACATTTTACTACTTGGTGATATTCGCTTGCACTGGCCAAGCGTCGTATCTATTCGACATTCACGTCCATGGCTTGGCCGGATACCTGGCTGCGGTCAGCGTCGCTGTGAAACAGATTATGCCAGATCACTTGTTGATAAAGACACCATTAGGTAAGTATTTATGTTCAATGTTTTGCATGTAATTTTTGTTTTTATTAAATATAAACTGTGTAATTATAGATATTTAAAAACCATTGATATACAATAAAAAAGAATATCTTAAAATAGTACAATAGAAAATATTTAAAACATCCTTAAACCTCAATAAATGCCTTTGGCTATTAACTTGATATAAATTAAGGGTCTAAAGATAGTAAGGCGTTAATTAAGGTTGATTTTATCTAGATGTAATAGTCATATCACAAACAACTTTATAAAACTGTGGCCAACCTTGACGTTGGTAACATGTCATCTATCTAATCAGATCCACTAATCAACTTAAATACTCACTGTAATATTTTTAACGGCCCTGTAATCAAGTGCACATTACTGCACAATTTTAACTTTACCTTTTACTTACTTAGAATTGGGATGCCAACATCATATATGTTTAATTTTGAAATATCAATGCCGTAAAAGAAAATATCATAGTATGTTGTAAAACCATATTGATTTTGAATAATATTGAGTCTATTATGTAAAATTTTATAAAAAATGCTTTATATTTTGTCAGTTGACTATACAAACTCACGACATACGCCCATACAACATTTACGAAGTTTTAAAAAGAATCAATTGACTTGCCAGTCAGCATCCCTATACTTCAATTGAATACATGGGCTTGTATAATGGTAGTGGTGGCTTAATAACATGCGTCTCGAATGCAAGAGATGTTCGGATATTTTAAGTTTTTAAGTAACTATGTGTGTTATACCACTCTCTAAGTGGTTAGGGAAAATGTTGCGAGGTAACCTGCCCATACAAATTCCTAGGAGCCATCATCCAGCTTTTCTGGGTTTTCTAAAAGGCTAAAACTATAAATTTGCTTCCATGATGTACATGATGAACAAGGGTGGGAATTCAACTTTTAGAAATAATGAAAAAGATTCCATTACACTCAAAATAGATTATGTTGTCTGGGTTTAGACTTTGACAGTTGTTCATTCATTGGTTAATGATATTTGTAAATTAGGTAGGTACTTAGCTGCTTTAAAATAAGACAAGTTTTCATGAACTGAAGTATTTTAATTTATTTTTCATATGATGATTTACCTTCCAGGAAAGCTCACCAACAGATCGCTGCCTCTTCTACTACTTATTGTTGCTATAATTCTTTGGGCGGTCGGAGCACTTGAGGGTACATACCCCTGCATGTGGGGCAGTGGAACAATCTTGTCGTGGATCTACCTCAGATTTTGGCAGAAGCACAGCAGTGGGACACGTGGAGATATGGCAGATAATTTCAGTTTTGATAAGTATGGATATTTGATTTTCTCATTGCATTGTCACTAGAATTAGTTAGTTAGTTGTACATTGCAGTACATGAGTACTTACAGTTTGACGTAAGTGTGGATATTACATTTTTGAAAAATTATACAGTACATTTGTCTTACAAATGCCAAGGTCTTGGTGCATAATACTTTAATAAAAACATAAACATAATACTTTTACCCATGCATGGCTAAAAGTATTATGTTTTACGATTTTGAATTTTAATCTGTATTTTCTGGGTAAAAACAAAGAAAACTTATTTATTATACGAATGTTTCATAACTAACTCACTAAACTTCATGACACTAATAATTCAATGAATTTTTATTATATGACATTGACTAAGAAGCTTTGAGCTGTGTTCTTTAGTTGGCTTGTTATTATTATTTAAAATTTTCCATTTTTCTCTGACCAACCCGAGTAGTCATGCTCACTAAAATGTCGCTGGGGTGGTGGCGCTATGTGGCGGGTCGTTACATTCCCTACAATATGGTTGAGTGAAGCGATGGCTGACACATACGTCATGCTTGGGAACAGGTGCTGCCTTTGGGGACTGGTCTGCTCTGGTCGGGTCATATTTTTATTTTTTCTTAGTAATTATAAATTTTTATTATCTTATTTCACACTAGGCCCACTTTGAAACATGGTTCAAAGTTAAATATGATTCTTATAACTTTGTTAATACTGTTGTTGAAAAAGTAACTACCGAGTTTCTTGCCGGATTCTTCTCGGTAGGTGCAACATTCCGAACCGGTGGTATCCCTTTCAACTGTTTTTGACGATTTATAAGTGTTTCTCTGAAACCTATATAAATAAAGAATATTTTGGCTTTGACTTTGACTTTGACTTTGACACTTCCCTAGCCGGGTAGGCAGAGAGAACCGAATTATATTTCATAGTTGTTAGAACAGTCATACAAACCTAAAATGTCTTCTATCTAGTATCTCTTTAAAATAT
>OX596205.1:14553046-14646362 GCA_951394215.1 Glyphodes perspectalis | reverse complement strand
AATTGCTATGATCGTTTTTTTTTTATTTTGTATACTGGCTTTCAAGCCTAGTCCATTTATCAAGCTATAGTAAAAGCCAAGTCCTCGAATATAGAGGGATTTATTTAAATTGTCCCCATAAATATTAGCAGTAACTGGTAGAGTGCACCATGTTCTGGCCGGGCGTGATGAACTCGATCGTCGCCGACTTGATCTGCCTATCAGAGCATACGTCACAGCCGAATGGCCCTCACCTGCAGGTAACCAGAGTCCCTGGCGATCTGCGAGACGTCCAGCAGGAACAGGTAGACGGCGGGCTGCGGCGGGCGCAGCATGTACTCGCCGGGCGCGATGAACTCGATCGTCGCCGACTTGATCTCGGGTCGTCGCGTCGGATCGCCATACGACTTGCTGACCGGGTCATACTGGAACTCCTCTGGCACTGCAAATAATAAATAAATATGTACTTCATAATGACAGAGACGTGGTAACTCAATAATAAGGACATGCGCTTGTATTACAAGGTTGTAATATTTGACACCCGGGGAGTAGGCAAGATATAACTTGTTTAATGGATTTCTAATATTTTTTGTATTTAATTCTCGGCGTATTTAATTCGCTTCCTATTTTTATACTGGTTTTCATGATTTGCGGAAGTGACAATCTGCGTCAAAACCTGTCCTGTAAAAAATCTATAGAAGTATTTTGTTTCGATAACCCATTCAAATTGAATCAGTTATCTATAACTAATTCAATTGGAGCTAGCCTAAACTAGTATTTAACAAATCCTTTAAACCTTTATTTAAACCTCCTCTCAGCCTACATGCACTTTTCATAATCCACTTAACTATCTAATCTCATTTGTCATAAGACATTTCAATGTCTTTATGACAGCTAATGAACTAATTGCTCATTGTTATTGGCTATACGAACCGCAAAACCGATAAAAACAAAAACATTAAAACCCCAGCAACCGATATCGGACAGTATGTCACGACATAATCCCATTATCGCCAATTAACGTTAGAATTCAGTTAATCACGTTCACGTGTGTCGACAATGCATATAGGGTGCATTATCTGCACTTATCGGCTGTTCTAGTAAATCGGTCATTGACCCGGTCAAGCAAAGTAAAAGTTACAACGTCCTACGTGATATGCAGATCTAATGTAAATTTCTGTAGAAAAGCCGCTCATATACATATTGACTTATTTTCTTAAACACATTCAACGTTTTAACACCATTAAAGGTGACAAACAAAAGATACCTGTCGGATAAATAAAATAAATCAGAATTAACAGAGGTATTACAAATAAATACTTAAATATTGGATATTAACACCCAGACACAGAACAAACACAAGTATTCATCACACGAATATTTGTCCTGGGTGTAGATCGAGCCTTCAACTCTTGACGCATGGGGCAGGGTCAATACCGAATGCGCCATCGAGCCTCTCAAACAACAATCGAAGTTACAAACAAATTGATGTAACAAATCACCGTAACCTATGCACGTTTAAACAGCAAAGATCACAAACACGTTGCGTTCGTTCGTAAACACTATGTGAACAATCTTATGCTGCAAAAACCTCGGCAGAAAGCACAGTGTAGCGTCCGTCCGATATGATATACAAAATAAATAAAGGTTATAGCCATTAAAAATATTTATTACAAGACATAATAATTTTAATTTTAGTTTTCTTTTAATCTTTACCGTATATGTCGGTTGGCGTTAACATTAACGCATACACCCTATATACGATGGTCAACTCATAAATTCTCGAAAAAATATAGCTGGTATATTTCTCAAGACTGCCAAGAAAGCTGACACAGACGCAAGGCAAATAAGCCATATAGTTGTGCACTAGAATAGCCAACTTATAGTGGCAGTCGCCTTGTCAAAATCAAATTTGATATTCAAGAGTCACAGTAAACTTTCACTACAAGAGCGCTAATCTTAGTTATAATCGAACGGCTAAATGTGCAATAACAATTAAAGTGTTATCACGCGTCACGCGTCCCTTTGTCTGGAGACGAATTTCACTGTAAATATTGTGAACGTTGAAACTAAATTTTCATTCAATTAAACATGATTACATCGATCTGATTACAAAGTAACTAGTACAAAGCACTTGCGTTACGGAAATTAGAATTAACACGTGCAGGTAGATCTATAGAATATCTAGTCGCCAGAACATTGTTTGTCAACATAAAAGTGGCATTGATCAATATAGGAGGGTCGCAGAACGTGACACCTGTATATGAAATATTAACTTCTGCCCACGGCTTTGCTCGCGTGGTACATCGATCAAACATAGCCTATATGTTATTCGGGTGTATAAGCTATATAATTGTAAATTTACATTAAAATCCATTCAATAGCTTTTACGTAAGAGTAACAAACATCCATACATCCTCACAAACTTTCGTATTTATAATATTAGTAGGATATCAGTTATTGCCCCCAGCTTAGAATTATATACAAAAGAGTAACTTAGTAGTAATAACCTATTAGATACACAGACTTCTCTAAGTTAACTATTCAGTAACAATTACTAATGTTACTCACAGTCATTGACCCGGTAACAAAGGTTGCACTTCCACCGTTTAGCGTCGACGAAGTACACGAACGGATTGATGTAGGTCCGGCACGCTCGACACCGCACTATTGTGGCGCACTGGATCACCGGCAAGTGCTGAAACCAAGCATGCTAGGGTTAACACTCCACCATAGTTTATGAGGCACGTGCATAGGTCGTTTGCTAACTGACGATGTTACGAATAATGTTTATGAATGACGTACGTTACCGATATGCGATGCATTCAATGCAAAACATCACTCTTACACACACGGTCATCTCTTACAACACCGTTTAGATATTTTTCGCACAAATCTATTGCATTAATCTCTCACACACTTCTTGCAAACATAATTTACGCACATCATAATTTTTTTTATTGGAAAACAAGTAACACATGTCTGAATCAATCTTGTGAAACAACTAATATTGCTTTTAATTAGTTTTAATATAAGTATCTACTAAACATTAAATCATAACGGTAAAATAATGCACACATCTTTAGTTCATGATTAACATAATACTTACATTTAAATCTTTGAATGGATGTATCAGTATTCCAAGGGGAAGCCTAGACTTCTGCAGTAGGCTGTTAGTCTCAGGTATACGGTTTATAGTACATCTGAAGATACTGGAAATAAAAAATAGAATACATGAAATATACAATCAATTTAACCTGTTTATTTTATAAACAAATACTTCTTTTTCTTCCTAAAATCCTTGACTTAGTCGGAGCTTATTTAGAGATTGACTACAAACCATGTACTGAAGATTAATCTACTTTTTTAATAAGGGTTTTATGAATTACAAAAAACATTAGATAGATGGCGTAACTGTGACGTACGGTGTTGTCACCCTACTCATTGGTAAGTTTTTAAAACAAACTGACATTCTATCAACAAAAAACTAATAGTGACAGTGATAAGACCACGAGACTCCCTTGTACCATCTGGCGGTTTTTGTATTTTTGAAACCCTCATTGGACGGCTTTAGGTACGTTTTGGGGCAACTGTCATTTTATCTACATAAATCCTAAAAAAAGATCTAGACATTGGGCTATGATTACACATTCATAGTTACAATTTTTTTTTTCAAAAGTAATTTACATACAACAAGCGTAAAAACAAAAATAATGTGTGTTGAGTAAATATTAAAAATACAATTTTATTTATGTTGAGAGCTCCTTCAATAAGCTGTCAAGACATAGCAGCCCACTAAATATAAAAGATGATATGGCAGACTTTAAAATATATGTACTTTCTATATACCTTGTAAATACATACCTTGCGCATACATACCTTGTAAATAACGTTAGTGAACAATCAACAAAAAAATATTAATGGAAAATCTCAACATTAATTCTATAAAGAGTAATTTGCAAGCGTAACATAATTATAATTTATCTTCCATAAATCTATTTCAATATTAATATACAAAATGACGACAGTAATTAAAAATGTAAATATTTACTTCATTGCCTCGAAATTTATTTCTTAAAATAGGAGGTTGTAAAGTTTATGTTGGCCTAATTAATTGGTTCCGAAATTTAGCTTTAAAATAACAAATCATAAATCCTGCATGTGGAAGGATGCCAATAGAAGAGAAATGAACAAGTAGCAACTGTGGTTTGAGGTCACAGTTTAAAACATTATGTCAATATTTAAGTTACTAATTTAAATTGCATTTCGCAAAAACAGGTTTTGCTAAAATATTTTACTAAAACTTCTTCTTATATGTTACTTATCAATATCAATATAGTTATTTATTAATAAAATATTTAGCAGCCTCAGTGTGTGAGATGATAAAATCCGTTCCTTATAGTAGAATAACATTGACATGTTACAGTAGTTATTTTATCTCGAGAAATAATTTTATTAAGAGTGTTAGATAAGATAAAGATATAAAAGTAGTAAGATTTGAGTAAGTAACTAACAATATTTGACATTTGGCAATGTATGAAATATTATTTATTTGTCACTATCTTAAATAAGAGTAAGCAAAGTGTCATTTTTTATGAATAAATATCAGACTTCAAAACATACATTGATCTGACTCTGAGGTAAGTAGCATAAGAACTTGTGTTACGGATATCAGAATCAACCTGTTACAAATATATAAATATTGTAAGTATATTAACACCCAGACCCAGAAAAAACACAAGTATTCATCACACAAATATTTGCCCTGGGTGGGGATCGAACCCACAACTCTTGGCGCATGGGGCAGGATCACTGCCGAATTCGCCATCAACCCAGTCGATAAGGAATTAAATGAATGATATATGTTTATTAAAATAAATTAATCAAATTAAATGGATTTGAAATATTTCTTAACAATTATTACCATAATAAAATATGAAATTACTATGGGGATTCATATTTATTTATTGCTATTTATCCTGTTTATGCATTCACATCAATGTCCTTAATAAATATTTCAACATACAGGATTTATTTACATCATGTATTTAACAGATATGTCCTAAATAAATATATAAGCATACAAGATTTTAATTACGTATCACCAATACTTAGTCATCAACAAGGTGACCAGAAATAAACATTTGATGATGACTCAACCAAAGACCATTGGATTTTGACCTATCTCAAAGCCTTGAATTTAATTAGTATTAGTAATCAAGAGTCCTAAATTATTTGTAGTGTCTACAGTTTTCTGATAGTGTCAGTTTATCAGTCAGGTACTGATAATGTAGCTCTATTGTGTTTCAACAGATCCATGCAGGTATATTAAACAATAAGTACCAAGTAATATGACAATGATCAAGACAACTGTGTAAACATCTGTTATTTATCATGTAGTTCAAAAAGTAATAAATTTGCCCAAAAGTAATAAATTTTGCTAAGTAATAATTTTCTTTGTTTTTTCTATAGTGTACTTAACTATTTACCCCCTGATGTACAGGGATATATTTATTTACTTCATCAGTTGTCCAAAAGATGAAGTAAGTAAATCAATCACTCCTATATTTATTGCAAGACCAACCACAACTATCCATAATGTTGCTGGTCAAACTAAAACTCAATGTATTTAGTAAATATAGCAATACTAATATGTACTAAAATATAAAAAGGGACAGCAAATTCCTTAAATATGAACAAAATTTGATCAGTATTTTTAGATGGTTGATACTGAGAAAAAAAAAATTACCCATTAACTATTTAACTGATAATACTGTAATTAATTGAGATTATTTATGAACCCATAATAATAGTGGTTGGCTATTAAAATAATGTCAATTCCTTTAGAGTGGTAATTATAAGTAAAGGTCTTTGATTTTTGCTTTTGTCTGAAATTATAGAACATAATTTGGGAATGAAAACAAATAAATAAGAATACTTACTCAGGACTGCAGTTCGGGGAATCAGCAAATTGATGACCAAGTCTTATTTCTGGTGGATCTTCAGGATACTCAGGTAGAATATGCCTGCACTGTAGCAGATCAATCATCTGATGACCCCATAGTTGGTCAAATCCTTGTTTTGTTACACTTAATTGGCCCATTTGTTGAGCTAAGGCTTGGTTGGTGTATTGTTGAGGATACTGCTTGGACATTGCAGGCTGAGGTGGCATCTGAGATGGCATCTGGGGTTGACTATTAACAAAATTCCCTTGAGGCATCTGCGGATATCTATTCTGCATGTTGCTTTTCGGTGGACCACTCATTGGAGGCCCACTTGGGGGCCCAGGCTGTGCATTCATTGGAGCTTGATTGAGACCCATCTGTTGCCCAAACTGATGACCAGTCAATCCAGCCGGCAAGCTTTGTGGCCCAGACGGTAAGCTTGCAGGTCCACTCATCACATTTGCATTACCCATAAACCCAGGAGCAGGCATTGAATGCCCGGGACCTGATCCATTTTTTGGTGGCCCAGGATACGATTGAATTGGTGCTGCACTTGTGGGAGGCATCTTTGGTGGACCACTCATTGATGCCATTGGTCCTGGAAGCCCAGATCCTCCCATTACAGGTCCAGATACAGGTGGGGCGCCTGGGGGCCCACTTAAACTACTAGGTCCGTTAATACCTACGGGTCTTTGTCCCAAGAGCCCACTAGGTGTACTGCTGGGTGTTGGGACTCCATTGAATGTGGCCCCACTAATTGATGGACCAGGAACTAAAGGACTACTTCTTGGTAGTCCAGAAAATGGTATGTTTGGTTGATTGGGTATTATTCCCTGTTGCATAGGTGGTTTGACAGAAGTAGAGCCTGGCGGAACTTGTTGAAGAGATGGATTTGTGACCGCTGGCCCAAAACCAGTGCCACTAATTGGAGGTCTCATAGACATAGGCGGAGGGCTAAAAGTATTAGAAGTTACTGGGTAGGGGCTGGATGTCGGAGGCATTGGTCCAGTAGGCCCTGGAGGACCATTCATAAGAGGTTGATTATATTGACTAGAAGGAATAAGTGGTGATGCGTTGTCATTAATTTGTCTTTGAGGTGGATTGTAGCTAGGGGGAAAGGGTGAAGTGTTGGCATTAGGAACAGCACTTTGGTTAGCAGGTGGAGGGAGCATAGGGTTAGGGCTTGAGGTTACAGCAGTTGGTTTGGGAGGAGGCCGGTGAGGAGACGATTGGAAGCCAATTTGCTGTGGTGGCAACATCCCTGGTTGATTAAATGCCGGTGAACTGTTAGCACTTTGGTGGTAATTATTCACATTTTGTAGAACACTGCTCTGTGCTGTAGACGCTGGCAGATGTATGGGGCTGTTAGAGTTCGCATCCTGTTTTAGCCCTACATATCCAGGTGGCAATTGGCTCAGTGGCACTTGGCCAAACTGCTGGCTGCTAGTGAACATCTGTGGTCCAGTGTGCGTGTTTGCCTGTGGTGGCCCGGGGATATTGTTGAACGGATTTGGTGGTAAGTTAGACATGGCTTGTCAATCTGGAAACAACGACATTGTCTCTTAGTTTTACACCCAATTTATCGCAATAAATATAGAAGGCCTTCACTACGGCAGCATATGTTATGTTTGTTTTACGATAAAAAGGCTTATAACGATACGGTTTTCATTAAAACATGCTAATTCACTGCTAAAATGACGGAAGGGCGATTGAAGACAAACCCACTTACCTTAGTTAGGACGAAGTCTAGGCACATAGAAACTGCACACGCACTTTTGTTCAGTTATACCATTCTCACATATTAAGAAATAATGTGAATTAAAGTAATTTTATTTAACGAAGAACAAAAATACGACCCTGACTTACGTGGCTGAGCAATTAGCAGCGCCCTCTGTAGATTGATTTTTTGACATGTCATGTCAAAGTGGACCATTTATAAAGTTAGCTAGGCG
Organism: Glyphodes perspectalis; assembly: GCA_951394215.1. NCBI lineage: Eukaryota > Metazoa > Arthropoda > Insecta > Lepidoptera > Crambidae > Glyphodes > Glyphodes perspectalis. The sequence goes on along the minus strand of OX596205.1, from coordinate 14,638,486 downwards.
AAACAGTTTCCTTTTTAAATGAATTAAATATTTTCACAATGGCTTAGTTTATACGTGCTTTATCAATAAAAATATAAAATATATCAATAATTAGTTTAAAATTATTTATAAAATGTTTACAGTTACTAGAAAAAATCTTAAGTACTTGTTAAATATCCCACTTCGTAAATGTTCTTACTAAAACACTTTTCTAGAAAGATAGGGTTCCTTTTTCACTAAAGCTTGAAAACGAAGCGAAAAAGATTTGTTTAAGAATTTTAAGTTTAATCAAAAGATAAATATAAAATGGCGCACTTCCAATTCTATCCATTTATTTTAAATATTACTATATTCAATGAATATTTAAAAGCCTTATAGTTTACAATAGCAAATCATCTTTTTTTATGTTTTGCTAAACAAAAAGCAGCATTGCCATCAATTTCGACTTAAAGCTTCATTCAATGTACACATTCATCTGATTCGCCAATTTAAATAACTACAAAGATATTGTTAGTAAATGATGTATGTACTTAACAGAAGTCAGAATTATTTTTACAATTTTATTAAAATCGTAGTCCCCTTCGGCTCCGGAGTGTACCTAGGGTGGCCCGTGGATTATAGAAGCGAAGTTTATGAGTAATGGTGAAATGTGCTGATTTTGCGCCACATTTCACCAATTTCGGGCGATGCGGTGTACAGCTAGATTTTAATCTTTGGTCGTAGAGCGCCCTCTAAGTAGGAGTCTCCTACTCAGAGGCCCTTGGGAATTTGGGAATCCTACACACCACCCTCTCATCCGGTTAAGGTGATGATCGTGCGTAAAGCGACATAACAGAGTTTCTTCATAACATAAAAAAAGGAAACTTGAATCTGACGAAACATAACTAACAATTTCGTCATTCACCTGTACCTATTTATAGAAAAGTTATAATTACGATTGCAATAACAAACCTTAAATGCGTAGTAGAACCAAATGTAATACCATAATACGTTTAATATTTTCCCATGTTGGACTTAAAAAGAATGTGCCAACTGTGTTACTTGCCTAGCATGTCGTAAAAAGCGACTAATGGTATAGATATGGGGTTGTGGGTAAGTATGTAATTGTGTAGGCGACGAGCTAGCCAAGTGTCACTACTTTTTCACAATTCTCCACATAACCCAGCCCATTGTCCCAAGTTGATCTGGGACTTAAAAGAATGAGCCAACTGTGGTTCTTGCCCAGCATGTCGTAAAAGGCGACCTATGGTATAACGGGTTTTGGGTATGTGATTGTGTAGGTGACAAGGTAGCCACTTGTCACTGGATTTTTACGATTTTCCATCTAACCCAGCCCAGATTATTTCTAGTAAGCCAGCCCAGTTTTGTGTCTGCTGTACCTTTGGCTCTGCCTACCCCCTCGGGGATTATGGGCGTGGTGTTAATATGTATATATGTTTAATATTTTAATGTACCCTCATGCGACATTTATTAAAATACTAGGTACCTATTTTTCTGCCACGGACTAGTAAAAAAAGGACTCCGCGCCACTAACTAGTCGTTGAAGCTCCGTAGGTGCTCCAATTTGACACAAAATTTACGATACACATTGAAATAAGCGCTCTAAATGACAGATTTTCTGTATCTGGTAACCTTAGGAATCTCACTTACACATGCATAAACGTGGCTTCACCCTCTAGTACCTATGACAGCGCGGAGTCATTTTTTTTTTACTCGCCTTGCTTTCTGCACTCCTTTTCAACATAAACTTTAGGTGTTAAATCGTATAATCGTCCGTCCGCGTAATTTTTCGTAAAAGAGGTACAGAGTTTTACGCATTAATATACAGATACCACGAATACTACCTACTGGATACATCCATGTGTAACACAGCAACACTAAGATGCATTTGTATTAAGTATTGGTATGAATATTCTCAGTTGTTGCCCACGATTTCATCCGCGTGGAAATTAACTTCGAACTTATTTACTCCTACGGCTCAGTGACCCGAAGAACCCTAATTATTAGATAATAAATAAATTTTAAAGTTATTTCTTATAACATCAATTATCTGCCAGAAGAAGATCTTTCCGAATCGGTTTCGAACAATCAAAATGAAAACATATATTTTTTTATTGTATGTACCTAATACTTTGTTGTGTTTTTGGCATTATGCTATCATCTGAAAATTAATTCTTGAAATACGTTAAATAAAAATATCTGTATGAAGACGAAATAGACGATTTAGGTACGTCTAATAGTAAGTATTTAAGCATAAGGATGTAGAGGACATGTTTATGTGCACGAAATAATAAAACCAAATTATAAAAATTCAAACATCTGTATTTCAATGACAGTTCAAATCAATGATTTAGTCGAAAACAAAATTTTAACAAAGTACTGCGCAAGTAAGTTTAGAATTGATTGGATAAAGCCACCAAATTCAAAAAATAGAATTAACATTCTCAATCACTTTCATCATGACATAATAATAAAATTTGTGAAATGTAAACAATAATAGCCAAAGTGACGCAACATGAACCTTCTCCAATCAACGATCTACGCAGGGTTACAGTCTAGCAGGTCTACACTTAACATTATTTCAACACTTCCTTCAGCAATATAAAAGTATTCAAACTGATCACAATGTTATGGCAGTTCCATGGAACCCCATGCAACACTTAACTTACCAACACAGCTCAAGTCAGATATATATGACATTCAAACAGTTCACAAGTGCCGTTCCTTCTCTTGTACCATACGAAGCGAATTTATTATTATTTAATGTAAATCGATCAAAAGTAATTATGCGAAACCATAGATACACTTGCACCTCTTAGTAGAAATGTCACATATTACCCTTAACTTTCTTATATAAAACACTGTCGCTTCATCTTAATTAATGAGATGTGGTTTTTCCATTGTTGGTAAAAATGCAAAAAAAACAATCACATAAACAGACTAGTATCCGAAAACGCCATCAAAAAATTATATAAGTAATTTCTATTTATTGCAGAGGATAGGCCACAGCCCGAAGGCGATTCACACAAATACATAAGCTCAAATTTCAAATCGCGGATTTCATAAATCCAAAAATAATAAATTTTATTTCATCTCTATAAAGATAATAAAGTATGTAGATCGGCACAACTATCTCAATATAATACGATTTTTATCGACCGTCGTCGGTCTCCGGCGGGCATGCGCCGCCGCAACATAAACTCACAAATACTCTACATATCGATAAAAACTATTCAGTCGTTTTTATTTATTCATAAAAATATATCTTTAAAAGGCTCAAATGAAACCGTTACAGCTCTACGGGCTTCTATCACTGGGGGAATATTTCCGTTGGCACAGTCTCCGCGCCGGCGAGGTGCCTACCGCCCCATGCTCGGCCCATCCGACCCGCCGTCTCTGTTCCTGACCCATATACTTGAACGACGTTCGGAGGAAATTCGCCCTGGGATGTGAACACACTCTTATGTCCCATATAAATTCATTTCTGGGATTAGGACATGACTTTAGAGTGGAGTTGACACCCCTGATTTGGATAGCCGAAAGTTCCAACCGACTCTTTTGAATCCATATTAAATTCAATTCCTCCAACTATATGACTCAGGAATAGAGAGGCGATAGAATGAGCTCGAGTATCTACCCTTATATTAGGTACTAAACACGCCATTCGAACGTCTCCGGACTGCACATCGAAACCTGACGGTTGCAAAATGTCTTGCGGCAATCGAGTTAAGTGGGGGTCCGGTGCAACTGTCAAATTCGACTTAGTGATGTAGTAATAGTGATACAATTCAGCTGTTTCACAGAAAAGCGCTCGTTCACTAATCGTTATCACTGCGTTAAAGATCCGAGAGACGACGAATGTGTCAACTGTACCGCGCTGGCGATTTCATTCCATCTTATTGGTGACTAGCGAGATAAAGTCAACAGTCATGCATTACTCCGACATCTCGCTTCAATATTTCGAATCTCCCAGAGACGCTCGGATCACCTCAGTGAAGAAATCGCCAGTGCGACATGGCCCTAGGGCGCCTACAGAATGGCCGCGCACGGCTCACTAACATTACATTTGTACCGCGCGACACGCACGCATGGAGTAACATCTACCAATATAATCTGTAGCTCAATCGCTCGAGCTAGAATCTGGAACCAGATGACTCTAGTCTCGTTGGCTACTAGTTAGTTCAACGGTGACGTTGAAACGCAAACGCGAGGCACGTAGCTCCAAATTCTATCTCCCGCACACTTTCACAGCACACATCGGGCGGTCTCACCGTCGCCGATAATGTCGGAATGCGGCGACGTCACAGGCTACGAGGCGACCGCGTCACCATAAATTGCGAATGTTCACACGACGATGAAACGTACTGGAGCGGTTGCCGCTCGCGGCTCGGGTCACGCTGGGCGTGAGGGTTTACAGCGCCAGGGCCGCTGACACTGGGAGCCGGTGGGTCGCCGAGTTGGATCGAATGGTGGGCGCTGGCTGGTTCCCGGCGGACGGCGGGTGCGGCTGGGGCGGCTAGTGCACGCGGATGGGCTCGTCGCCGGCGAGCTGCAGGCGGCGGCGCAGCAGCTCGGAGTCGGTGGGCGGCGACAGGCCGAGCGGCGCGTACGAGTCGCCGCAGCGCAGCGTCACGCGCCGCACGCCGCGCTCCGCCTCCTCCACCTGTGCGCACACGAGAACGTACTCGTTAACACTTATACTGGTCAATTATAAAATAGCTCATTGATTTAAAAAAATATATAGGCCGCCAGTGTGAATACTTAAAAATATTGTATAAACCGTATTATTGTGCAACTTTAGTTTATTGAGCTGAAATGAAGCTCCGCGACCTTTTTTAGATACGTATAAGTATTCAATAAAATAACTAACCAGTTGATATTTTCATCAATATAAAACAACGGACACTAACTACTATCCGCTATGAATGCAAATCTGTAGCCGTCCTAAAAAAGATTAACTTTTTTTTCATCTAACCATTATGAACTATATAAATTACATAACTAAAGCAAAATGAACCTTAAATGGCTAGCAATAAAGTGAAAGTAACACGCACCTCAGTTATAGCGGCGTCGGGGCTCGGGTAGCAGGACTTGCTGCACCGCACGGTGGCCGGCCGCTCCATGTACGAGTAGTTCATGGAGAAGTGCTGCTGGATCACGCGGTTCACCGCCATCGCCGATTCCGCGAAGTTAGACAAGTTGCGCGCGGACATGTTGCTATTGACAAAAAATAAAATTAATTATTGACTTGCACACATACGGTATCGTGGAGCAATAAGCATTTTAATTGTACTGGGAGACTAAGCTAAATAAATTGCTTGTTAATAATATCCCGAGATATGGAGCCTTCCTTAAAGGAAGCTCAAACTAAAAAAACTGTCAATACTATACTATCGACGTCTTTAGGCTAGCAAGAATTAACTAGACCGTATCTAGATAATATTAAGATTTGTGGGCGTTGTGATGACTGGTGCTTTGTACTGGCTTAATCTAATACTATTACACTTAATTGAGGCGCAGGCTCAGGCCACACTGCCAGCCGGATCCAACGCAAGCAGCAAGGGGCTTCAAATAAAATAGACAATAGCCCCGGGCTTTTGGAGAGCTATCCGTGCCCTATTCCCCAGGCCGTGCCCGCCTGGTGACGTGTATATCAATATGAATGAGGTCAGTCACCGCTTGATGTTGGTGGGCGTGTGCAGCGGCGGGTAGATGGCGTGCGGGTCGGCGCGCCGCAGCCACGGGTGCTGCAGCACGCGCTCGGCGCTGAGCCGGTGCGACGCCTCGCGCACCAGCAGCTGCCGGATCAGGTCCTTCGCCTCGTGCGAGATGTGCGCCCACTCCTCCTCGGGGAACGAGTACCGCCCCTCCTGCAACAACCAACAATAACGTTACTACGTGCATTGAGCTGCCGAAGTTGTTATGGACGCCAAGGCTCTGCCGCCATTCGTGACACTCTCATTTGGACCATGAGGGGTACCGCGGGGTTTTAGTGGGTATAGATACCCCAAACACTAGACATCTTGACCAAAGAGAGGGCTTCAGACGTCCTTAAAAATATATAGAAGGTGCCTTGGGCCAGTGACGGAAAAGCTAGCAGATGCGACTCTTACTGGTGCTAGGTCGATCCAGTACTGCTTATAGCAAGGCTGCAAGTTATACACGGTACACAAGCGCATTTTGACCGCAACGGCTAAGCACTCCAAGTGATTCCTACAAGACATGCCCATTATTCTGATAGCATAGACCTGAAGTCCTTATTAGACCCCAAGAGGAACAATAAGGGATGCTCACAAAAATAATGACATTCATAGTTGAATAAATATAATTCAAATTCAAATTCACATCATAATGGAGTACAGGTGGTTGTAATAAGTTAAACTTAATTAGGCATAACAAACTATATCTATTACAGCCATTACATATTCTAATTAGCAATAGGTATGAGTCGCATTTGCCGATTATATAAATTATTGTGATAACATACCTATTGCATATATTATTGGAACGTATTACTCAGAGCTATATATACAAGTTGTTAATACCCATTTGCTTGACTAATCCCATGTAGAAACGGCTTCGAATAACAAGATGTAAATTAACAAAAAAGTTAAGTTAAACAGAATATAACAAGCCTGTTGCTAACTTATACAAAATAATCACCGGCCCATTTTTAAAAGTAAACCTCCTCTTTATCAGCGTTGTCGTAAGCATTTAACATAAAATGCATATTCACAGTCGCTAAGCAATAAAAACCTAATCGACAGACTGAATGTGGACTCATATAGCCATATGCCTCTGCTAGCATCGAAACCCGGTTACTGAATCGCGAGTTTGATTACGGCGAACTAATTTGATGGGGACAAAGAAACTTGGCACACTGGCATTATTTACGTGAATTGAGACCGCATATGCAAAAACAAATACATTCAGCATTATTAATATGTACTATGAATGAAAATTAAATATTAATATATGTATCCCATTAGAGCCACATCTGTCCCGTAAATAATAGAAAATGTAAAATTGTCCTAATAAGATTCGTTACAAATTAGAGTAATCTAAGCCCCATGTTTATGTCTTTATAAACCATTCTTGGTAACTCATTTTAAAAATAGCTCCAATAGGAAAACTTTCGTTATGAGGTACAAAATTCTCTATAACATTAACTTAGAAGCAATAGCTATATTGGGCGGTGACTGTACCAAGCAACTAAAGATCGTATATCCAATTACGATACAATCGTTACGCGATATTGTGCTTCATAAGTAAGTGCGGTTTCGGTTGAAATTCGAACACACCACCTGTTAAAACGTTGAACAAAAACAAATGTTTGCATAACAACCCCATGTCAGTCAGAGGTGATTGTAAAATGACAGACGACAACAAGTGATGTCACCTGTCGTTAAAGAAACGCGTTGCTTTCAATTTTAATGAAGACGAGATTAAAGTAGGTATTTGAAATATGCCTCCAGGATGAAACGTCGTAAAAGCCATATTGGCCGAAATCTGTTTTCGACGGTTTCTTAGTCAGAATCGCGCGCTCTATCGATACGTATGCAATTTAAAATTTTAAATTTCGCAAAATAATATATTTAACAACACACTCCGATCCACTCTCTAAACCCAGTTTTCTTTTTTTTATATGTCATAATGAGCAATTTTTAAAGTTTTTTTTTTTATTTATTTAATTTATTAAAAGACATTACAATCATCAACAGGGATGCATCTCTTTTCCAAAACCTATTAAAACATAATCTCCGGTAATCCTCCATAATAAAGGTAAACAAAGAAAACAAAGCGCTCTTTTGTTTCGATTGATGTATTTTGTACGCGTCTAATCCCTTAAGCATCTCCAGGGGGTGGTAGATGAGGGAGCTACCACCCCCACCCTAGGGGGCCGGGATTTGTACAAGCAAAGGCATTATTGTACTTCGTCATAAGGAGTTATTTCTAAAGATTGCAAACAAAAATTAAAAAGTTTTTTTTATTTAGCTTCTGCCTGACTCACGACGCTGGCCACGCCCTTATCTAAACCAATCATTCAACTACCAAGGCTACTTCCATTCTAAAAATGGCAGAGTGGTGCGAAACTGGCATTGAGGGTGTATGAAGGTGATATCACGGTTATGTCAAGGCAAAGTCGCAGTGACGGCCGTGAACCTATGTAACCTATGTATTTGTTCAAAGGGCGATGACCTGCGAAGTCGGCACAATAGAAGAGGTCCTAGAAGGTGTGGCAACACCCGCCACGCCCCTAACTACAAACGATGCGGCGATAGTTTGCGCATCTATAGTCGAGTTGCTAGCTCCGATATTCATTCGTTTCACGCCAAAAGCAATATGGGTGTACCTACTCCTATAGATGAAAATAATATCCTCTAGATTCTGATCTTTTAAATATATCTATAGATTAAAAAATCATGACAATAATCAATTTGAAGATACCGCAATGGGCACATCCTTGCTTTTTTCTTCTTTTTTCTTCCTGTCTATCTTTTACATCTTCACGTCTAAAGTACTTAACTAATTGCGATAAAGTTTGAAAACATAGATAGATCCCACAGGACACACAAGTCTATGTGACAAATCGGATCCCATGCGGACTAAGGTTACCGGCAATAGCTAATACCCTTATATTTAATGAAGAAATGTTGCATGAAATAATTATACATTTGCTTACATAGCAACTGATCCATACGGAGGTGAAGAACCTATATTCAGTGTGGAAATGTTATATAAAATAAAAATACAAGTGCTTATACACCAACTGACCTGTATGGAGGTGAATAGCAGGTCCTGGCACGCGCGGCAGTTCTCGCCGCGCTCCCAGCCGCAGTCGGCGCCGCAGTCGGCGCGGAAGGGCGGGTAGCCGCACAGCAGGATGTACGCGATGACGCCGAGCGACCACAGGTCGCAGCGCTTGTCGTAGTGCGCCGCCGCCGAGCCCGCGAACAGGGACACCACCTCGGGCGCCATGAACTCCGCGCTGCCAACCTGACAGACAATTAACATTACCGTCAGTACTGTCGGTTCTCTCTGCCTACCCCGCTAGGGAAGTGGCGTGATGGTAGGTACAGGCGTTTTAACCAAGCCTTTGACTACCTTGAAGACACGGGCTCACCAGATATGGACAGCGGAAAGAAACAAACAGACACACGTGTAACATTTACAACAAAAACTAATTTAAGTTTATCTAACATTCGAAATCATCGAAATAGTACAACACCAAACCATTAAGTTGCATTTTAATCAATCAAACCATCGCTAAACGTCTTCACAAGAAAAGTTAATAAAGAAAAAAGTAGTAAATTGAAAACGTTGCGAGAAACAACGAAACTTTGACCCCTCTGAGATGTAAATTTTGATAAACGCTTGTTGAATTTATATGTATACGTATGTTATTAACTGCATAAATATTCAATATGTTGTACATAATTCATATCGGGACGTGATGAATGATCTACGAGTTAACGGTTCATCCACTACATGAGGTCAACTGAATGCGCCTCATACCCATTCTTGACATCATCATTACTTATCCGGTCCAAGGTATATTCACACAAACTTTCCAAAGCCTTAAGTATGAAGTATCATTATAAATACAAATTCGGATTAAAGTTAGCTCACTTAATTAATTAATTAAAATAGCCTAATAAATATGACTACAAATTGAGGACTAAAGAGTAAATTACCGCGTCTAGATTAGATACATACAATTCTCAAAAATTATCGTAAATTAGATGCAGCTAATGGCTCACTCACTCGAATTAATCGACAGGTTAATAAAAAATAACGTTGCTAACCGAACTCTCACTTAAACGTTAGTCATTGAATTTGCAGGAAGTAACAATAGAATGCATCTAATTACATTGTAATTTAGGTAGCCTAAAACTAAAAAAAATAATAAGGTACAATTCGACATACCTACATAGAAGGTAGGAAGTCTTACGATTCTTATTTTAATTATGTAACGTTTTAGCCAAATAAGAGCGAGATTGGTAATTGGGTAATTCGGGCAAATTTTTCGCGTAACGCGAAGATTATCCGGCTTAGAGGATCAGCCGGGGCGCATAGCCGCCCGCACTTACGGCATAATCCGGAACTATGTAACTTTTGTTCTGACTACTTAGTTGTAAGTGGATCTTTTTAGTTTCGCGAACTTCTTCAAAAGGATAGCGGAAAGTCATTCCAATATAAGTACGATGCCTATATATAAAAAAAAAACAATCTCAACTACATAACCTTTTTTTGGGTTGCAAAAATGGGTTCAATGGTAAGGACGAAATAATATCTATGACGTATACTGTTTAGACCTACATTCTAGATCTAATAAGTTTATTTATGACTATCATATAATATGTCACTGTAAGTAATTTAAAAAGTATTTTGTTTTTATATCAGCACATATCTTTTGCAAATAATCATTATATGCACGAAATGATAAAAAAACATTGCTTATGTCCGGCGATATTTTACAACACAATATTTGTATTAAATGATAGCTGGCCCTATTTTAATTTGATAAGCCTCCGATAGCTCTATCTGCTAAATTAAAGTAAATTATATCGCTGTTTACAGCGCTCCTCCATTATCGAACAAAATGAATTGAACAATGTAGGTATTTACTTTGTACGAAATGAGCACAAAATTAGAAATGACAAAATGGATGATTACCTCACACCGGCACGATTTTGTCAAAATATTTTACAAAGATACAATGATTTTGACCCCTGGCCCCTTCTGTCTGATAACCTACAATACCAACTTGAAATATCAATTGTTCATGATCTTCCGTAGATTTGTGTTTAAATTCCATTTGTAGAACAAATTTATGTTTAAAGATGATCGCGGACCTATTAAACCTCAAGTGATCTGATTACCGCAGTTTGGGAAATGCTGCATTAGAGTTTAGGCTGCTTATCGGTATGTCTGTCGGACAAATATTGGTATACTGAATACACGAAAGGAACCATCCATGGGCCACAAGAGGTTTTTAAAACATCAGTCTGGCCCTACTCTTTAAAGTTTGGGCGAATAGCAGCCGAGATCAGGGGAACGGGTATTACCAACCGAGTCAATAGCACTAATCTCTTAATGGCGTAAAAAAAAGATGAAGCAGCCTGCGAAATGCCAAGTGTGAACGGATCGGTACCAACCGGTGTCATGAGCTGCGGAGTGGCAAGCGGGCTGGCGAGGCTCGAGGTGAAGCTGATGCCACTCCCCAGATCGAAGTCGCAGATCTTGACTGGGCACAGCCGGTCGGTGTGCACGCACAGAATGTTCTCCGGCTTGAGGTCGCGGTGCGCCACGCCCTTGCCGTGCAAGAAGTGCAGCGCGTTCGCCAGCTCGCGCACGATCTCCGCCGCCTGCGGCTCAGAGAAGTAGTGGTGCTCCTGTATGCGAGACAGCAGTTGGCCGCCGTTGATCTGCGGACAAAAGAGACTCTCTTATAACCACTGCTAGAAGTAGAGTTTTTCCTAAGTCTAACTAGTTTATTAATCTGTGGTAAAACACCTGTCACAGTGTGTGAATGACGATGGCTCTAAAGTCAAGTTGCGTCTGTAAAGGTTATAGGCACTACTTCCGATGTATGTGAGAATCTCATAAAAATTAATCCAGTTTTTCTGCTTTATAGAACTAATCAATCGCACAGAATAGGATACTAAAAGATGATAAGCGTATTATGTAGTATGTACAATTATTTTTTAAAGAAAATTCTACCGATCTTGAGGATTCCATGAAATTGATGGGGTCCCGTTAATCAATCATATCTGTCATTCTTAGAAAAAAAATTAGGTCCAGCTTACTAAAAAACCTTAGCAACGGTTTGTTTTGCAAAATAGCATCAATACTGAATCTAGCTCTGAGTTGTTAATTAGAACAGCACGCTGAATTGGCAATGAGCAAGCATTAGATACACGTCGGCATGACGTACCCACACGGCTGCAAACTTTAATCTTACGGGTACTAATATTATAAACGCAAAAGTTTGTATGGATGGATGGAAATGTGGATGTTTGTTACTCTCTCACGCAAAAAAGATTACATGGATTTTAATGAAACTTTACAATAGTATAGCTTATACATTAGAACAACACAAAAGCTATGTTTCATCGATGTACCTCACGTGCAACAGCGCGGGCAGAAGCTAGTTGATCAATATTTATGTAATGCTCATCAAACGAAACAATATCTATTAGCATCTTGCTTTCTACAAGCTATTGTGTAGCAGAAAATATCTCGAAGAGATCACGCTAATATTGCTTATATGTCACGTACACGATCAATAGTAGTCATCATTACCAGTGTTTCGACATAACTTTGATTATTTCATTACTTTTATTGCCACACGTATTGATGAGCGTCATTCATTAAGAAAAATAAGAAACTCATAAAAGCAACACGCCATGTCTCGGAGACAGTGAAACCACGCGCAACAATACAACATAATGGCCGCTCCGAGCGGATGTAAACTGACGCCACACTCGACGTTATTTTTAAAAATAATCGTAATCATTCAATTTGAATTGCAAATTAACGTACATATTTGGCGATGCCAGCTCTCGAGTTGTTTTCGAGTACTTAATTATTATATCGCTTTAAGTTATTATTTACTTTACATAATCTACATACGCAATAAGATATATGTTAAATTGGTATTGTATACGATGTGAAAAATAAAAAGAACATTCCTAGTGTGATTATATAAGTATATATATATATCCGTTAGCAGGCAGGTAGAGAACAAAGCACTCGTTAAATTTATTGTAAAAATATAGGGCGGACATATGGTCTGTAAAAATGACTCATGCACATATGCTCCATAGTAAAAATTATTCATACTTCCCTACTATAGCAGTTTTCTATTTGGAAATTGATGTTGACTCTCTTTGTACAAGACAATAGGCATAAAAATAACATAGCTTTCGACTTTGATATTAGTATTAGTTATTAGATGCATTCATTGAAAAAGTGAAAGAAGATATTTTAATTAAATTATCACACTGACATGGCATGTTGACATCAAACTGAAAAGTCACGTGTTTTTAGATATCTCAAATTATTTTTGTTGAACGTTTTGCTAAACAAGTGATTGCTAATTAAGCGTATAAAACTATAATGGTTGATTTGGAAGTAGAAAATACCATCGACATGCGTCAAGCGAAGAATAATAGCGCTACAGAAACCGTGACAAAGTTGCCGTGGCGTAGCTAATTGTTTCATGAATACATTAATGTAGTAAGTATAGAAGGTTGCTATATAATGTATTTATTTATAGTCATCTTCGGGTATCTATCGTCCGCTCACATTATCACACCATGCATATTCTATTGGCATTTTTCCGTTTATCGCAAGGTTCGTACATAGCGACTGAACTTTGTCTCCTTGAGCGGGACTCGTAAACATTATGATAATATGGCAAAAATGTTGATTGACAATACACGTCACGTTTAAAAACCACAATATCTGGAGACGTTTACTTCCAACTCGTTCTGTATTGCATCATGATGTATTTTTAAATAATTATATATTATACCAATTACTTTGGGTCTCACTTGAGAAACCAACGATTGCTGAGATCGAACTAACTTAACAATTCTGAATAAGTCTATCGATTACAAATTTTTTATATATTATAAAAAATATAAAAACATATGGTATTTTTTCGCTTCAAAAATATTTTGTGGAAGTTACACAATATGATAATAGTCAGCAAGCAGTCATTATTTATGATTGGAATAGAACTTTATACCAATTTCTACCTACAAGGCTAATTTAATTTGCCGATTAACCTAGCAAATAAAAAGTAAAATATACAGCAATTCAGATACGTAAACCGAGGACATCTATCTATCAATTTGAATAAAAACAACCGCCTCACCTTCTCGAAGACAAGATAAAACTTGTCGGTGTCCTCAAAGAATTCAATGAGCTGGATTATGTTAGGGTGTCCCTGGCAGTAGTGGAAGGTCTCCACCTCGCGGAACACCCGGGCGCGGGCGTGCCCCGGCACCTTGTCGATGATCTTCACAGCGAACTCCTGCTCTGTGTAGATGTTTACGCAGGTCTGCACCGAAGCGTACGCGCCCTCGCCCAGCACCTCACCCGTCAATTTGTACAGGTCTGTTGACAATTAATAAATAAATCCTCCAGACTGACACACCAATTCCCTAGTTCCAAACTAAGCTTATAAGCTTGTGCTGTGAATAATTTGCGAACGGATAGACATATTTAAATACGTTTATAAAAATCCATGATTCGAGTACAAATGTCCATGTTCATCACACGAAACATTTGCCCCTAGCGGGATTCGAACCCAAATCAGTTTGTAATTTTCAACGAATGTTTACAATAACGACCAGTATACTATATTCATATGCAAAAAGGTCGACTGCTTTTGAAGAACAAAAGGGACTTAAGAAAATAACACAAATAAATATACGAGACAGAAAAACAACAAGACCGAGATTTTAACAATAAGCCCAATATCATTAAACAACGAAGTTGCTAGCTCAACATCTATAACATAGACTATGCTATAAATGATGATCCAGGATATAGCGAGTATGGTTGAGCGATATAGGAAGCCAGACAATTTGGATAATAGTTACACATCTATAGTTGTTTGAATGTGCAGGTTTCATTACGATGATTTCCTCCACCACCTAGTGGTATATAAAAAAGGGCACAAAATGGCTAGCTGTAGTAATCCGAAAAAATAACCTGCTATCAAGTTAGTAGTTTAGTCGCGTACCTTGGAAGCATGAGGTGACCACCGAGCTGCCCGAGCGCTTCTTCCTGCGGCGCTTCCTGCGCGCCTCCTCCTTGCGCCGCTGCAGGTCCTCGCTGTCAGGGATGGGCACCGGCGCCGACGGCTCCGACACCCGCGGGGACTCGTTCGACTCGCGCTCGCTGCCAGACTGGCTGCTGCAGCGGCCTACACCTGCAGACAAATGAACAAAACGATAAAGACTTGGGTAACTAAATTGAATCTTAAACTAATTGACCAAGAACAAGCGGTTTACTAGTAGGTAATTAATTATAATATACGATTGTTGGTGCCCAACGTGGCGTTTGTTAATTTAATAAAGGAATAAATAAGCATTCATAAAATATGATTGATTTCTAGACTTCTAGCGCCAAAATGGCGCACAAAATGATGTATTGATTTTAAATTTCATAAGATAATTGTGTTGTCCCAAATTTCTTATTCTCTATCTAGTCTAAGAGGTAATTCTAGAAATAAGTCCCTAAAATTAAAGTCTGACTCAGAGTATGATGAACCGATATTATTATTACGAGATAAACGCAACGTAATCAATCATAGTAAAATTTTATATATATGACAGATTTACAAATACTTCAGTCAGAATTATATCTGAATACATCGTAACAAAATGATAAGAATGTTTAATAAAATTGCTGTCTAGATTACGTATAACATGTTACACGATGACAGCGTTCTATTTATATTTCTCTTCATGAATGGAAAATGATTTTAATTTAGAAACAAAAGTCATATTTGATAGCTTAGTCATTAGAAAGAGTAAAAGCTATGAAAAACAAAATGACTCATTCATAGCAACGGCCCAGTCTAGACTCGAGACAATAAAGGAACGGAAACAGTTGATATAACTAATGAATAAAAGGACACTTAAGAAAGCCTAGGACATTATGTAAATATGAAGGATATTATGATAGCGAAACCTATTTACAAAATAACCTAGAACTGTAGTACTTTCTGGAATGTCGGTAAAAATGTGTTACATTATTCGCACATCGTAGAATACCAGCTGGTAAGAAGATAAACAACACTTGTTAATGAAACATGTTCGATTTTCATCAAAGGTTAACGACTGGCTCTAAAGGTTCAAAATAGAACTAAGCAGATTACGTGAAGCAATCTTTCGGAGAACCGAATTCAGACGCAGTAAACATTTTATTTTCTTTATACATTATTAACTTTAACCTAATGTAACTACAACTTTACGTGATCCTCTAGCTAGAATAATAGAAATATAAATAATATCATACGAGATTCATACAGCTATATTTCAACAAACTCAGACAAAGATCCAGCCTATAAATTATTGATAGTGCTATACGAGCGGCTATTGCTGGAGAGCAAAGACCTCCAGCATAGAAACAGAGTCAGCCCTACAATAGAGACATAGCGAATCAAAAAATCCGTAACAGCGCAAATAACAATGGACTTTTCAAAGTGCCGAAACGAGTGCAACTAACATGCACGCGACAACAGCCGTTGCCGGAGCATGAATGTGAGGCATTACGTATGCACGCACAGCGTCAGAGGCCCATGTCGACAGCTCTCTCTTCAGTTTCGGTGCCAGCCTATTGTAAATGCGTTTTCACCATGTTTGGCTATTGAATTATGTTCGCGTGCACGATTGTATGGTAAACAAAATTGCAGCTAAAACCACTTCCTAGAACTAGGGTTAACGACAGCTACCATATTGGTAAATCTAACCTATTATGCAATAGAATAAAATTTATTTTTAATTCTCATTTATAATTCTATGAAGAAAATATTTTTCATATGTAACCAACACAATAAAGAGATAAACTAATCCCGGAACACATCGCCATGATGGAGTAGCAACACATATCAATGATAATGCTATTCACTATTCGGTCGTCGTGAGTGCAGGCTGAGTTGGCAAACAAAGCCGGTTCAACGACCTACATGGCCGCACCCACCGCTGCGCGTACGCAGCTACGCGCCCACGTTACGCGATCGTTCGACTTCTCGCCATAAAAACATAAGAGCTAGCTGCCAGTGTCGCCGGCGACCTGAAGACTTAGTCTCATTAGCGCAGAACGGATGGATATCGCCCCGCTTATAGCTTGAACCAGATTCAAAGGTATTTGCCCCCCATTATCAGCAGTTCAAACGAGCATTGTTTTATAGGATTAGGCAAGTCGCTTATCAAAGTAATCCTCTTACGCCTCTGTATGATGGCATAATGTACCAAGTAGACGTCCCCATTTTGAAATCTTTTGATTGGAAGTAAAAGTGGATTATTCATTAGCAACTTTTGTTTTGATAAAGAACAGTGGAAAATTATGAAAATGATTTCACGAGACTTCTCACTCATTTACATAGTACAGGTATGATAAATAGTGCGTGCAGTTGCGTTTTGCTATTCAAGTTTAGTGATAAGCGAAACTTAATAATTGTTAGCACGCGATGACCTCAGCCTAGGACGTACTCGTATAGCAACCAGTAAATGCGCAATAAACCAACTAGAGATGTAACAATCGGGTTTGAGGCACGCCCACTCATACAATCACCCGTTTCAACATAGTACTCTTCCTGTTTACATACTAAATTGTTCTAAAATTGTACGGAAATCAATAGGTATTAACGCAATTATAATTATAATTAATATACCTAAAACTTGCAGCGTGTTTGTAAACATTGCTTACTCATTTTATTGAAAACAAAGGAAATGGACATATAAAATACTCATACTACGTGTACTGAGTCACCGATCGTTTGATACGCGATCCCAAATTCAGTGGCTTACAAAAAGCGTCACCTACATTCAGCCTTGATTAAAATACCACGAGACCGATTAACGACAATTCGGCACAAAGACTCAATTTAATATGCGCAACTAAATGCACTACAATAACAATTTCAATGAAATTGCTATTCAAATTAACAGTGCGGCTTAAGCATACGGATTGGTAGCAAATAAAATATTCCAAGCCGGAAATTACAAAATGGAGGAAACCGAACATTATAGATTTGCAAATCATTCGAATGTTAATGCGTAACTGTGGACGGTGGATCTTGTATCGGGGTAAGACGATCAGTTTGTTTGCGATCTTAACAAAGTAATCGAACACTTGTGCCGGGCGCGCGACGCGTATCGCGTGACACGGCGCAGGCTCCACGTGGCAGCACACTCGGCAGCCAACGTGGTCTCGGTTATGTAAAATCTGAGTCCGAGGAGCGAGGGTAACCTCGCCAACCATCAAGCTTATTAGGGCTGCCCGTTTGCACAATCTTCAATACGAATTAACAATAGAAACAATAGTAAACTTCCAACTAAGCCTTAATGTCTCAGAAAACGTACCAACACATTTTGCCCAAATGTTGGCACTCGTTCATGCGAGGCCTTGGTGAAACAATGGATGACCCAAATAAAGTGGTGCTCGAAGTAATCTAGCGCGGAACAACAGACAATTAAAGAAGTACAGATTGAGAACGAATAACAAATTATTGAATGTAGAGGTCGGCTATTCTCTATAGCTCTAGTTAAACGAGAAAAAATGGCAGAAGACTACGTCGACAAAATGTGCAATCATTCGGAGCAGTTCAAAAGCTAACAATACAAATCAATGATGCTCGACAATTAGAAAAATAAAGCACGTTTCTTGTGAAATGACAAAGATTATACTCAGGTGATTAACTGGATGTAATTTACGATTAATAATAATAAAATATACGGTCTTATAATGAAGTTGTGATTAATTCTAAGTTTAATTGAATAACCCCTTACCAGACCATTACCGATCTACCAGAAATTGAATTAATACACATTCATCAGGAGGTCTTAACTGATATTTTAGTTCTTCTTTCCCTTCTCATTTTTATATAAGTTAATTTATTGAAATTAATTGCCAGCTATTACCATATTTCGTTAAGAACAAAATTGTCGCCGCAACATTCGTGCCCTAAGTCTGGAGTTTCTACTTTCTAATCTGGTCGGTTGGCATTAGCGCTTGGCCACGAATGCACTCTCTACCGCGCTGATCATAAGCCCATTATACTTTTGTTTTATACCCCTAAGCAGATTCGAAACAATTCACTTTCTAATTGCATGCAAATGCCCTTATCCGTTCACTCTCATTTGCTTTTGTAATCCTTCAACTGCGAGGTATCATTATTCTATTCTGTCACTCATGAAAATATCGCTATGCTACTTGGAATAGCTATCTTAACTTTAAAAAGAACAGCTGAACAGCTATCTACGTGCCAATTACATGTCTAGCCTCAAATAAAAGTGGTATTACTCTAGGTAGATATAGAAAAGAGTAAAAAGTTGTTGCAGTCATTTCTAAATCAGTCCCCGTAAACGTCACAGTTAATTGCTATCTTCAAAGAGCAAAGTCGACTCGGCTAGATGTAGCCGGTGTTAAATAAATTGCCAACTCGGCCTGGCACAGCCACCGAACTAAACCAGATAACATCTCGGTGAAACTTTACTAGGGCGTTTTAACTATACCTCCTGTGCATACGCAACCACTTTCACTGTTCACTGATCTAACCCTCGCCTAATGAAGATAAAATATGTGCGAAGCTAAATAAAACGCTTCAAGTTGCCATAAACGGAGCGATACTTATGACCATGGCATGATTCATATAACAACAACATATAAGCATTATGCGGGCGGTTTCCAAAAGTTGTGTAATGATTTGGACTTGAATAAGTAGTTGGTGAACCAGGAAGACACGAACAGCATATATTATCTGCGTTTATATCATAATGCGATAAATATCAACAGAAAAAATAAAGGGTTTGCTCCTGGCAAGGTCACCTTTACCCTAGGGTTCCAAAAATTGCGAAGGGGACGCCAAATTTAGGGTGGACAGTGTTCATGTGTGCGAATGCATGATACCTACGTTTAAAGCTAGGTACCTACGAGCAAATGCGAAGCTCACGAACAAAGGTTAGAAGGGGTACTGTGAAAACGCGACAAAAATCGATCGGTAAAAGTAACGCGCAGTAGGAACAGCAAGGGGCGCGGGGCCTATATCGCCTAGCGGAACAGGCACTAAGTTCGTCACGGTCAAGGTTACTCCGCTTACAAAGTCGATAGATACGAATGACTGCCGCTTAATCAACGCTCATTGAATTTGCTATAACAACAACATGAGCCGATACTGTTAAGTGCATTACGTTATATAACTAGCATTCCTGCCAGACGGAATCGACGAGTCTCGAGTTCAGTCGACACGTTGACAAAATTAAATTAAACGACCTAGTTTTTCCGCGGACTGAGCATCCCAGGCTTGCGTCACACAAGCGGGCAAGAATGATATCACAGCAGATATACAAACAAACAAAAGATGTTAGGTATAGTCGAAGAAACGAGTCGTTAGCATTTCAAGGATAAAAGTGGAAGTAGGCAGCATGACACAACTTCCAAATCGTGTTACATACAAAATGCGGTAACTCCAGTGCGCAGTTGAGTCTTAGTGGGTGACCTTGGCAATGAACGTTGGGGCGTCGCGCTTCAGCGGTCATGTTGAAATAAAACCGTGGAGAGTATGAAATTGCATTCATTATCAACGCATTCTTTCGTGTTTTTAATTTTTTCTTGCATGCGGCTCGTAATTGGATATATTAGTTAAGAATTTATATGTATTAAGTAAAACATTTACCATACATCCGTATACCAAGAAAAAAAAACATACCTACTTCAGTTGTTCAATTTAATGCTGTTCAGAAAGTAGCAAAAAAAAATATAGCTATAATGTCATATGAGAAATAGTGATACATTGCACATGGGTAGAATATAAACGTAAATATCAATCTAACTGAAGAAAATAAATAAAATGACACGAATTGTAACGGTGCTCTGCATACCTCATACAAATGTTCAGTCGACGTAAGAGTTGATTTTTCAAGTGAAGATTAACGTTCCGATATGTTACAATACATATAATTTATTACAATTACAAATAATCATCATTACCCATTTCATAAGATAAAAGACTCCAATTGGCAATTTTACTTTGTCGTTCTGTTTGATATTTTACAGACTATAATCGACCATAAGTTAAATAATTGCAATACGCATATGTATAGGATTTTGAATAGGTATTATTGATTGATTGAATAGGTATTAGTGATTCAGTATATTTGTAAACTCAAAAGTTCGAATCATACCTACATTTATTTATGATATTTCACGCTGTCGTTTTCATTAGTTATACTAAATCGATGTATTTCATAATAATCCGATTACCTTACACCGACATTATGATATATTATAGGCATAAAACGTTAGACTCTGACTAAGCTGAACGTGTCTGTTTACAACAGAAACTAAGCTCTATGATACGTACACCGAAATGCGAAAACTCTTAAAATATTGCAAAACGTCTAGTTCTAATAAAGTGCCGGTCAACGTCCGTACACAGTAACATAACCCCTGACATTTGAAACTATATCGACGATTGCAACACACTTGCTTTAAAATTGCATACTCACGTATGCGTTATTATTGATTTCAAAGTACCTTCCAATTTAAATGAACTTGAACAGTAAATTCAAAGCAGAAACAATAAAACCGACGGTGGGCAGGCAATCGAGTGCAGCAATAACTGCACGTCACAAGTCGTAAACTCGGAGAGTATGAGTTGCATGTTGAGCATGGTCAGTGCATTAGATTATAAATAAACGTTTGTACACTACAAAGTGGTTGTTAATCATTCACAAAAACATATCTCTAAACTAGAAACAAAACATGATCTCACCGCCAGACCCACTAATTAGAATATTATAACAACAAGAAGGTACATTCTAAGCTAATTCTTGTTAGCAACGATCGACATTATTCTAAATTAATTAAAAATTGCACACGTAACTAGATAATTAAGACATGCTGCAAAATTAAAGCACACTTTATCAATGTAAACAAGGTTATTCTCATTAATGCAGACGAAGTAAAGCAAAGAAATGATAATTTCAATATCCTTGCTGAAACGACTGTTGCAGAGTCAACAGTCACAAGGCCTATTTGCTTTGTCAATGGCAATTTTTATTTCTAGTTTAATAAGACATGTTGACCTAGACATCTCAATTTTAAAATAAAGCTTGAATACAATTCAGACAATGCCAGAAAAGCGTGAAATGATTCATGAATGATACCGGATTTTCATCTACAACTATCGAAGTTAAGGCCCCATTTTTCGGATTATCAATAAAGAAGGTAGTTACGTTTGTGTTTGGTAACAACTGCGCCTGTGTGGTAACAGTCAACTACGCAGTAGGCGCAAAAAGCCGGTCAGGCGAATCAGGTGATACACTAAAAGTAGGAACATGACAAGCTATATTTGATGAAAACATACAAAACGGACAAAAAAATAAATTGAACTCACCGCTATCTACACTCTCTTCAGAAACCTTCTTCACCATCTTGATAATTGCCTGATGCGTTGATACAGCGATATTGAAATATTACGAGTAGGTGGTACTACTCTTGAAAAGCCGCTTTCAAACTTGTGCGGCCGCCTTCTCGACGTGAAATCGGAACGACGTTTACAGACAAGATAGAAAATAAACGCCCAAATAAAAAAATTACAAAGCACCACTGTCGAGAAGGATTTACGGAAAGTGTGCCGGAAGGTAATAAACAAACACTGCTAGAAGGCGGAATGAAAAAAACTGCTGATGTTGCTAACGATCCATCCTACACACGCCCGCCCGTCTGATGTTCTGAAATCCAACTGAGGAGTTGGGGCCGCGAAGCCGGCTCGACCCGGCGCACGTACGCGCCCCGCCCCGCGCGCCCGCGCGCCCCCGCCGGTCGCGATAGCTGTGCGTCGTTGTGGCCTCTCACATTGGCGCATGCGTACTCGCTCGCTCACTCCGCTGACGTGTTTATGTTTTTTGTCGTTTATTTTTTTACTCCTCATCTGCTGTAATTCACTGGTGGTATCCGAATCTTCCTATTTCACATGTATGATATAGACTGAATTAATATCTACTTAAATAAATCTGTTCTATCTTTCATTTCATTCAGCATTATTAGAGTATTATCAAAAATACTTAGGCACTCGATTTTTATTATATTGCATCAGCTGTTTACTCATTACAATGAGAATAATTCATTATGTAATGCTTAGGAATATTTTAGTAAAAAAGTAGATACTATCATAATTATGGTTATCGATACCTTTATCTGAAGCATATTTGCACTAATTCTAATTAAATTGATATACCTATCACTACATATTATCGTTTAATCAAGATGTAATTAATTTAAAAGATTATGTGGTCCTAATAGCCAGTACGTATAATTTGTTAAAAAAAACAAGAACTAAGTTAAATGTACCTGGTAATGATGATAGCAAAAATGTAAACCGTTCCAATAAGGCAAATTAAAGAAACAAAGAGAATTTTCAGAGGACGCTACTGTGCGGAGCTATTACATCATCTCCCCATAACAACATACGCAAAACTCCAGCTAACCACGGGCCGGTCTTTCTTTATTCCCCTGGAATTCTTAGTTGAATAACGTATTATGCAATAGGGACTCCTTTGTCTTCTTAACCCTCCTATGAATGACCTTCACAGGGCGTTTGTTGACAAACAAAATACAGGAGAGCACGGCGCAAAACGCACGTGGTACGGGCCAACCGGTCCAACCGGCAGCCGGCACCGCCATGTTTGTTGTCACGCCATTGCGCCATCCCGCTCGCGCATACTAGCCGTCTCCCTCACGGGTTGCGGGCCTACGTGACTGACAATAACAATAACATAACCCTTCCAAAACAAAAAACAAGCCCGCAGCCAGTGACTCTGTGCATTCGAATACTCACTAAGATTGCTGTCATTATAACCAATCTGGTTCCACAACATTGCTGCATTATATTCCTCTAAATTAGCAAGGCGACAATGTTTTATAACCAAGATATCTTTCTAAGCTGATTAACATATTTTAGTACTAATTAAATTTTTAGATATCACGCTATGATAACCTTAAGGCACGTGAACCAGATTATCAGTTTCAGAGAATTTTGATGAAACTACGATATTTTCATTGAAACTCCTCAAAGAGATGGGACGATAGTCAAAGACAGGATCTTTTTGAAAAAAGATCATAGTACATCAATCTTATGTATATGACTCATTATGATTACGAGTACATACAAACATCCTTAATCACATAATTAAGCCAAAGTGAAGCCCATTGTTGCATCACCCAAAACCGTTAATTTTGGCACAACACATTAGGGGCTTCGTAACGGGTCACTCTCACTTTTCTGGGAAGTACAAAAAACAATTCCCGCAACCCCCCGTCGGTTTCGAGGAACATTTACAACATATTGCGTATTTAGGAACCTGAGTACACTTTAAATTACAATTACAACCCTTGAACGCCCTTTCTTGAAAGCTGGTTTACTGTTGCCGAGATTTAGGGCTATTTGTATTACACTCCCAGCGCGGTCGCAATCGGGACCGTTCTTTGTTCCTGCATAGGCACGGGCACAAAGGCCCTCTTAACTTTGTGCTTCTGTTTCACCGCAGTTGTTGCTTTCCCCTTGTTACTTAATGGCCGTGCTATAATTCCCAGTAGATTATTACGCATCCATTGTAGAATCTTTTATGAGGTGTACTACTTTACTAAAGACCACAACCACAACACGATGCAACTATTCAAATGATATCATGAATTCAAAATCAAATGCTATAAGTATTATTGAACCATTAAAAATTTGGACATACATACCTATTTACACAACAAAAAAAAAAGTCGAATTGAGAACCTCCTCTTTTTTTTTTGAAGTCGGTTAATGATTGGAAAATGAGACTCGTCGTTAAATCTAAAGCGTCTAATTTTTCTTCTAATTACATAGCCTAAAAAGCTCAAAAATTTGTGAGTAAAAATCAGTAAATGATAATTACTCCTAAAAAGCAGCAAGCTATTAGATGTGGTGTCATAGCCAATTACGTATCTATTTAAATGAGCCATGGCTAATGGATCAGTGATTATTACATTATTTATTTACATTTTAATAACTCTCTACCACCTTTCTTCAAGACACTTCGAGTCATATTGATGTAATCATCCCCATGCATCGTCATCTTCATCATCTTGAGAGCCTGGAACAAATAGCTTATATCAAACTTTGCACGGCAATAACATAAAAATTGCATTCGTTGAGGACTATTGCACATTTTCAAAATTCAAATATACGACAAAATTACATAACCGACTCTTCCTACATTGCTTGGGGAGCATTTATAGCTAGCTATAAAGATTTTCATTGAATCATTTGGACCCGCTCGAATCAATTTGTGACTTTCAAACTAATGCACGCAGAATAAGGTTCCTTTTAGAGTGCGCTTAAAAAGAATTCCCAAAACGTACACAAAGACACGTACACACATAGGAGAGAGGGGTTGCACCGGGGTATTCCCGCGGAGCACATTTTTTGTGGCCCTTTGTGTTTAAAATTTGGAAGCGGAATACACCGACGTCAAACTTGAATCAAGTCACGTAATCTAGGATGCGGCAGCTGCACCTGATGCACAAAGACTTCGACATGTTAAAGACATTTTTTTATTTTATCCTGGCCAAAAGAATTAAGTAACAAGTTCTAACATGTACCTCCTAAACAATATTAAAAGCAGGGAACAGCGACGAATGAACAAATGTAACAAAGATCGCATACTGCAAATTATGTGAATTGACCGTAAGTTTCTGCGGATCGTCGGGGAGTCAACAAACAGTTTACGTAATTCACAATTTGTCAACGCTTAACGAACTAACACTAAAATGCTTAAACAAACATAGCACGGATCAGTGTTGTTGCTGTGTACGACGCCATCCATGAGTTGTTCAGACCGCAAGGCACTGATAATTATTTCGTAATCAGACATAGAAAATAAAACAAGTTCTTTAAATAGGATGTATATATAAATTCACGCCATAACCGGGGCCATAATTTAAATTTATGGTTAAGTGTGTATGCTGAGTTTTTTCTTCCAATACTAATAAAAATAGTTATATTACATATTAAAAACCATCTTGAATTACTCAACGTGGGACTTTATCACAGGTCCGGCACTACAATGAAAAACATTATGAACGTACTACTAATAGCTTCTATACATATATAACGTAAAACCAAATAAGATATTTCTCAAGGATATTTGGCGGATTTTAATTAAAATATGCTGAATTTCGTACATTGAATAGTAAAATTATTGAGGAAAAATTTTAAATGGTTTCTAGGGCAATAAACAGCTAAATTCAGATTAACAACTAGAACGGAAGCGTCTTAAACAATATTTATCGGATGTAGAACTAAAAATAGACCAATGCTTTCTAAAGGTGAACCGATTCTGCTGGCTGCAAGTATACTAGGTGTACGGTCACCCAAACCAAGGTTACGGAAAATGTATTTGCATTGGTGATGTGAACTTTTTGCGTTGTTCTTTGTGGTAATGTTTTAAACATGCGAGCCTCGGAGCGGTGGGCAGAGTCGACAACCTCAGCCAACTATACATCAAACATGAACATTTCAATGTATTCAGATTTCTAATAAGCTTACTCTGTAGATAGCAAATACTGGGATCAGTAATTCAACTCCTACTTGAGTGAATATTCGTTGTCATTGTCACTTTGCGAGACGTAAGCACATCCGCGCAGAAAATCTAGTTTAAATGTGTAAATTTTTTATTTGCATATATTGCAACACTTTTGAAGCCCGTTTTGATACTAAAATAAAGCTTGTTTGACATACATTTTCTTAATTAATTGCAATTTAGTTACGAATATAGTCTTTATGGCATTGGTGGCGCATTAGCACATTCATTATGTTTTACTTCTATCGACTGTCCAATTGTTTATAGCTAAGCTTCGGACGATGGTGTCTAACTACGCTCAAACCTGTCAATAGGCGTAAGTGATGCGTGCAAGAACACGTGATTTAAAATAAATATTAGATTACTTTTATGGATGTACATTGTTGGACCATCTTGTTTTTATCATTATATGTAAATAAAATAAATCAACCAGTTTTAAGTAACATCAAACATGATGTTGGTTGATTTGCACACAAAATTTTTCCTGAGTTGCTAAATCATGAAATTTTTTTAGATGTATTTTTGGATAGCTATCTCTTGCTGTGCGCGGTAAACATCTTTAGATGCCCAAATTCTATGGTCAAGGACAAACTATACCATTAGGGAATTTATATGTTTAACGAGTCCAAACGTATATGTTCATACGAATTGGCCAATCAATTTATCTTGGAGGCTGATTACCACCATTCCTCAGCTTTTCAGACAAAAAATACTCAGTTCGCAATAAACACTTTATTAAATACCGTTTACATTTAACAAATCTCAATGTTTCGTAACCAATATAAGAACCCCACAAACGTGTCCGTTGCTCATTCACGCAGCGCTCTTGAGTGGGATCAAAATATTGGGCAGGAACCATCTTTGATAATGGCCGGCTGGTTAGAGATTTCAAACTGGTACTCCAACGTGTTTAATGCTATTATACAAAACCCGCTCGGATGATGTCATCCACTTGTACGTATATGTGTGTACTTTAAATCCACTACCAATGTCTTTCACTGTTCTTGTGTGTATTAGTACGTAGATTAATGCTTTGGACGTGTGGAAAGTTCCATGGTGGTGCTATGTGTACTTTTTTAAATTTTAAATCATGTTTGGTCTTAGCATCTCATATTGATTGTTGAATAGACGATATTATAAAAGGAAATGATTCGCACAGAGCGAGAATCCAGTTATACGCAGAAGACATAATACTTTTGCGTGGTAAACAAGTTTTTACGATAGCGGCGGGTCGGTAAAAACTGAGATACCTATCGGCTGCCCTATCGATCACGTTCCGATCTCGGCCAAGGATGAACGGATTATTTAAATGAAGATAAATCGAGGAAATCACTTGCTTCAACCTATTGTCCGAATGAATCGGTTACTTCAAAGTATTCAGTTTTACCTATCTGTTTTCGGTCTAACTATCTTAAGTCGGACCAATAAATTATAAGTATATTTGATCACCTAGTGTATATCCCGGTTCAACTATGACATACATGTTTTTATCTCTAGATTTATAATCTATCATAGGAGCGATCACTATCAGTACGAATCGATAGAGGGATGAGACAGGTGACTAATCTCATTTTCAGGTATTAGATATAACTAAACAGGTTTAGCTACTGACAAACTACTTTAACGAATACCTACCAGCCGAAACAAATTGTTCGAAGCACGCAAAACAGCTGACAACAAATTTGGTTGGAATGGTTAATTTAGCTGATGGAAAATTTTGCTATCCGATACCTCTACAAAGCATGTACCTACGTATACAGTATTCATCAATCTGAGTTTTCACATTTGAATTCTTTCACAGAGATACGTTCGTAGTTAATAATAATAATGTCTTCCTAACCGATATCGGTCACGGCAGCCAATCACAACGAGGATTAGTTATCTGCGCAGGAGATATTATAGTGCACAAGTATGTGCGCAAACACAGGTGCACTCTCTGTTCCTTCACTCTCAGTTCGGTGAGACGGCAATTCGACATGACCGTAGGTATCATAGATATGAAGCTACGATACCATAGCGTAATGTGTCCACCACACAATACGAATTAAGGTAAATATTATTATTATTAGGTGCCACTAGTAGCTACATATCTACAAACAAACATCTAACTAAATTGAAATGTGAAAAATCAATTTCAAGATATAATCTTCTCGCGCAAACTTTTGCTTTGAAGCGTTGAACACTTTTGTTACTGCGTACAATACGTTTCATATCACAATACCTACTTGTCGCTGTAAACATATCGATTACTTCACAAGTCAGTCTAGTCGCCAAAATAAAGTTGACCTTTCAAAACTTACTAAGACTATTACGAAATCATTTAATTTTACTGCTAATAAGTGAATGCACAATCAAAAAAATTATAAACAAATTATATTAAACACACAATGTGCGCAGTAGGATGATATATTAATATATCTGTCCCTATCGCGGTATAACCGATAACCTGAATCTTACGCACGTTGCTTAGGTATTGATAACAAACCAAAACAGAAAAGTCAAAACAATAGCGATTATACAACAACTGTTGATGTAACAACATTCCGCATGAAATACAAAGAGCAGAACTAACTTCTGTGAAAAGATTTTAGGTAGAAAAAGATAGAATACATTTAGGTAAAAATAAGAGATGTTTTACTTTACAGAATACACACGAACATACTAAATTTCTTTTTGTTTATTATCTTATATTCGTAAAAGCATATTTTATTTCTAACGTTGCTCGAATCGCTAAATGGAAAAAAGCCGTTACGAAAGAATTAATTTCAACAAATTGCCTTTCATAACAAGAAACAAGAATTAATTCCCATCGCTCTGAATATTATAATCATTAGTCATATAATATAATTATAACTATACAACTTGAATATACATCGTATGAAATTTGTGACTAAATTAATATAATCATAGGTAAGATTTGGTTACGAAAAACGACTAGTGTTACTATTGTCTTCATTATAAGTAGTGTGTATTTTAAAATTGTTAAAGTACATTGTCTATTTTACAGCACATAGAATTATAACGAATGTACCTACATATGTTTATGTTACGAACGCAGGATTTATTGTAAAACGGGCACGTCTATTTTAAACGTAGATAAACACGAAGCCTTAATTGAATTAAGTATGAATGCGACGGTTCTCCTTATTGTTGTCATGTCACGGTGCTCTATTATTGTAAAGTATACAAAGGCGACGTATTCTAGGATTTTCACTTGACACAACCAAGCTTAAATTTGTATTTGTTCGGAGTAGGTAATACCGACTAATTCTGGTTCGCGATGCGAGTCGTAGATTTCATAACGAGTTTCCTACGAATCCATATCGTTATTACTATATATTGAAAACTAACTCAGTCGGTCAATTACGTTTTGACACTTAAATATGAACTGTAGAAAATTAGGTGCTTTGGTATTCCACCTGTGCATGAGTGGACCATTGTACAATAGTAGCTTCTTGTAAATTTCAATCCTCATTAATTCCTCTTTTAATTCGGAGTATTTATGAATTTTCATTGATATAGGTTTTTGTATGTTGTGTGTATTAGGTATAGCTATATCTATAAAGTACTAGCTGTCCCGGCGCACTTCGTAACGCCGCGTTCTTGGATTTTCTTTTATTATTTTCCTCGCAATGTTTCCATATTTTCTTACCGTACAAACCTTCCCTAGAAGATTACCAATATTTTAAAACCAAAATCAGCCAAATCGGTCTAACCGTTCTCAGTTTTAGCAAGACTCACGAAAAGCAATTATTTTTTTATATATAAGAGAAGAAGATGCCGTTTTGTTAATCTTGTTTATTAGTGTTATGCCTGGTCTATTGCAATGTATGGTTTTATCGGTAAGAAAATATTCGTTTCATATAATAAGTGTATAATATTGTCCAGTTAAATAAGATATGTCCCGTGTAGGTCTGGGACTTAAAAATAATGTGTCCATTGTGTAAGGAACACAGTTGGCACATTATTTTTAAAGCAAGTCAAAGTCGATGTCGTAAAAAAACGAAAGGTATATTGGGTTTTGGGTATGTGATTTTTTGGTGACGAGCTAGCCACATGACACTACTTTTCAGAACTTTTTGTCTAACCCAGCGCAGTTTTATTTTTGGCTGAATATGATTCAAGGGGCTTGCTACCCCTTCGGTATTACGGGCGTGATGAGATGTATGTAATTAAAATGCAAGTCTAATAAATATAATAAAAGACAAGGTCAACATAAAATTTACGCTTAAGAGAATGAAACTTACTCGTATGTGTCTCAAATGTTAGTTTAAAAGGTTACAACTATGTACTCGTCAGGAGAAGTTCGTGGCGCCGTAAATAAAATAGAAATATAATGCAAATGCAGTTCTTTATCGGCGCAGCAACTTTGTTGTGCGCATACGCAACGCCATCTACGCCGTTCGTCATCCCTGACCTGCTTATCCGAATGGGATTGCTGCTGTTTATTATGGTTCCACTGTTATTATATTTCCTATTTATACAAAGTTTGAATAATTAACTTTAGAATCATAGCAGAAACCTATTAGCTAAAAGGCATCTGATATGCGCAAGCAACACTCGTCTTTTTTTCTTCCTAAACTACTTAACCGATTGTGATACAATTCTGATATATCACCTCGGATGGAGCTTCAGAAAAGCATAAACGATAGCTTTTGTGACAAATTTAATTCACCAGGGGTGGAATTACACATCGAGCTGGATTAGTCCGATGTTGGTCTAGGACTTAAAAAATAATGTGCCAACGTGTTTCTTGCCTAGCATGTCGTAAAAAGCGACTAATGGTATATGGGATTTTAGGTATGTGTTTGTGTAAGCGACGAGCTAGCCACTTTTCACTACTTTTTCACAATTTACGTTCCAACCCAGCCCATTGTCCCATGTTGGTCTGGGACTTAAAATTAATGTGCCTTCTGTGTTTCTTGCCCAGCATGTCGTAAAAGGCGACTAATGGTATATGGGATTTTGGGTATGTGATTGTGTAAGCGACGAGCTAGCCACTTGTCACTACTTTTTCACAATTTTCCATCTAAATCGAATGTGGTTAAAGGGGCTTCCTGCCCCTTTGACTCTGCCTACCCCTTCGGGGATTATTATAGGCGTGATGTTATGTTATGTTATGTTATCCAGATGTTCTTCTTGAGAAACACATCCTTACATACAAACGCGCTATTTTACATTCTATTCATGTAATAAAGTTCCATTTTGTATAAAGTAATATCCGAGAATATATCAATATATATAAGAAGTACATAGGTGTATATACTCAGCTCAGGCTCATTCATGAGTAGATAAGAACTATTGTCATTCTAATTGTAGAGAATTGTTCCAATATATGTACCTAGATGTGGTATGTATATTTATACTCGCCCTGCTCGTGTGTATATTTGTATGCAATTCATATAAATGTGTAAATAATTAAAAATATAGATACTATATAGTTATCGAAGCTATCTCATTTCTAATAATAATATAAACGTGAATGTTTCTGAGGAAGTATAAATGTTTGTTTATGCCAAAACCTAAGAACATCCCATATATTTAATCTTGTGTTTAAATATATGTGTTATTTTAATAGTCCTCTTTGATTAATCAGTGAAATTATGAGATCTTTGTGGACCGACACAGGCAGAAGTTAGTAGGTACAGACAACTGTTTACTTACGGTTCTAGAAGTTATAAAAGTAAGTACGGAAACGTAATACCTACTATGTTAATGATGAATATACTTAGATACGACTAGATGTTTACGTGGCCTTCTTAAGAGACAGTGGAAAATGTTTGACAGTAATAAGATATGTACATTAATTATTAATTAATTACCGAAAAAATGTTAATGTAAGTTTGAATTAATTTCCTCAAAGATTACTATTACACATACATACATATCATAGGCCGAGTTTAAGGAGCAGCAAACTACCTGCCAAAAATAAAGTCAAGTTGGGTTAGATGGAAAATTGTGAAATAGTGGTGACAAGAGGCTAGCTTGTTGCCTACACAATCACATACCCAAAACCCGATATACCATTAGTCGCCTTTCACGACATGCTAGGCAAGAACCACATTTGGAAAATTATTTTTAAGTGCCAGACCAACATGGTTAGACGGAATATTGTGAAAATATAGTGACAAGTGGCTAACTCGTCTCAATTAGTCGCCTTTTACGACATATTAAGCAAGGAAGACAGTTAGCACATTGTTTTACGAGCCCACAAAACATAGGAAACAATTTGAGTCCTCAAATCAATAAATACGGTTTTTTATCATTAGCTCTCCGGTTAGAGGAAACTTGTTGATTTAATAAATATGGATATTACGAAGATCAGATAACCCAACTAGCAGAGGATCGCTGAACTCTGACTAGATATGAGACACAATACTAACAAGAAAATGTATGTATGATAGGAGGTAATGTGGCCATAAACAAAACAACATTGTTAGGTAACAGTATAATTAGGTATAACAAAATGCCACTTAACGATTCTAAAAAGGACCATGAAACTTTTATTTATTTTATATAAAGTTAGTTATATAAATTCCAAATAATTATCATCCACGTCCACTGATAAACCAAATTACCTAACATCACCGAATATATAATCTCCTCTTTTCTAGAAATACTGCTCAATGTTTATAAATAGATAACAGGTTTTCTTTCTCGTTACACATGTATATAAAATGCAAAAACAAAGACAAACACAAATTTGTATTCCAAACGTCACGCTTTAATAGAGTGTACAATGTGCGAATAAAGTTCTTCCATGTAGTCATTTTTATTATAACTACCTTCTTGTTTGCATGGAGAGCATATACCAATATGAAACTATTCATGTAAACCTTTGTCTTAAATAACCTTATCTATGGTTGAAAACCACTTTAATTAAATATTTTAAACCACGCAAGGAAACATCCCTTCATCATCATCCTCTTGCCATTCTCCCAGTTCATCTGGAGTCAGCGCAGAATGTCTTCCTCTTCCATACGTCCCGGTCAGCCGTCATCAAGCTATCCACGCTCATTTCACTAATATCATCTTTCACACAATCCTTCCATCTCTTATTTGGCCTTCCTCTTCTTCTCCATCCACTAACATTCATACTCATCTCTTTGTCACATATCCTTCCTCTCATCACATGCCCATACCAAGATAAACGGTTTCCTCTCATCTTATCTATCACTAGTGCCACACACATACTTCCTCAAGGGAACATACCTTGCGTGGTTTAAAGATTTAAGCGAACGTCTCTGTTCGCTTCTCTTAAGCGACGACGTTGTTGTATACTATGTAAAGAAGAGCTTTACAATGTACTTTTATTATTATTTATGAATCTAGTATATTTAAATTAATTAGAAGGTTCTTAATCGCCCAGAATACTTATTTCTGATAGATATTTTAATCGCTGAAATGCAGAATGGCTAAGATCCAGGCATAATTTTAAATCAGATAAAACGTAATATAATGCTTATAATATTTTGGTATATCTAAGTAAACGGTATTGTATGGAAAGAACTATGGTTCCTCTTGATAGCAGATACTTGATTTGACAAAACACCTAATAATCCGTGCCTTACATATATCATATTTCGGCGTAATATTCGTTGAAAAGTTTTTTTTCGCTTTTAATTTGAGCGAAGTATATTTTTTAACCTAATAAATATTTACGTAGCTACTATTTTTCTGAACAATAGTACCTTTTATTCAAATCACCATTTTATTTGTTTCAAATTGTAAGTACTTGCGCAATGACTCGACTTTGGGATTATCTTCCATCATGTTTATCGTCAAATGCTACCCGAATTTACTTGCCATAACAAAAGAAAATGTTTGCATTTTTCATTCAATTTATGCATGGTGACAAATACCTTTAATTAAATTACTTTGTACACCTACTTTGATGTGCGGACACAAGTGGCAGATATCTATGTAATGAATCACTCGATATTTACAAAACTTTTCGTATGAACAGGTTTAAGGCAATGCCTGCCATGCTATGCTAACAAGCATACTCGTAAACATGACATTTTTAGGAAAAAAAATAAATAAAATTCAACTTACAAAAATCGATGTTTATATGAATTGATGATAATTTGATTATATTGATAAACTAGCTGTCCCGACGCACTTCGTAACGCCCCGTTCTCGGATTTCAATACCGATTTTTTTAATTTACCGCGCAACTTTTTTATTCTTTTCTTTGATAAAAACCTTCACTTGACAATAACAAACACAACTAAAAAAGAATTAGCAAAATCAGTAAAGCCGTTCTCAATTTATAGTTTTGGGGTGGACCAACTTTAACATGTAGGGGTACGAAAAATAGATGATGGTCGATTCTCAGACCTACCCGATAAAAATTTTATCAAAATCGGTTCAGCCGTTTCGGAGGAGTTTGGAAACAAACACCGCGACACGAGAATTTAATACGAGTATATTAGATTTATATAGAACTCTCAAATTCAATGTGGTAGGAATAATAAGTCACTTTACAGTTCTAGGTTACCAAGTGAATCACTTGGATCATGCAATAGGTACATTGTATAAATTGGTGAATTATGAGTCACCGAACGAATTTATAAGAAATTATTTGCAGTTGTGGAGTTTATATTTACTTAAATGTGGAATATTACTATGATTTAGGTATACCTACCAATGACATAAAAGGATTTATTAAATTTGTACGTGTTTAAAAGGAAGTCGTACGTTACATGGTCTAAGCTTACCCTGACTAAACCCGGGACATAACGTTAGAAAAATGATGTACGGGTTTTATACGTTGCAATTAATTGCATTTGTTATTTTTATTCATGCTACAAAACATACCACACATAACTCTATTCATAGGTAATACTTTATCGGCGCATTTTAGTACAAGAAAGGTACATATTTCTTCCTGTACTAATTGTGTATTGCATGTAAAGTCTTACTTAAGCGAAAAGTTTGACAATTATGATTAGATGTTATCAATGAGACAAGACAATTATGATGGTTGCACACATCTATTATGTGAAAATACGAAAGATCAGTCAGTGCAACCATTTAAAATGTGCACCTATTAATCATAATCTTATGTTTGTGGATGGAGAGGAAGAGGAAGGCCAAATAAGAGATCGATGGATTGTGTGAAAGATGATATGAGTGAAATGGGAGTGGATAGCTTGATGACGGCTGACCGGGACGTATGGAAGAGGAAGACATGCTGCGCCGACCCCAGATGAACTGGGAGAAGGGCAAGAGGATTATGACTTATTAATCATAATCACACAGCGAATTAATTATTGCTCACAGCGGCTACGCAACATCGCGCCTTATTACATCAGAAATAGGTCATTCAATATTATCCGATTTGACTAAAACAGCTGAAGACATAACGCCGTCACGATAATAAGATTAACATGACAAGTAAACGAACTGTCGCGATCCTACTAAATGAAGGTATTACGCAGTGGATTACAAAAACACTAATAACCTTGAAAGAGTGAGATTCGCGACGATAATAATAAATAGCACCACGAGTTACGTAATCGTGTAGACGAAAAATATATGTGACTAAACATTTTATCCTGTGTTTACAAACGATAAGATATGATAAAAACTATTTCGCAGTAAACAATGTACCTACTTTTCTGGAAATGTAAACATTATATTGTCAAAAACATGAACCGAATGTGCTAATAGCTAGTGTAACACAATTTTTCATACTTTATCTTAATTTGATCATTGTATGTCTGAAACGACAAAGGTTATTTAATGTGTAACATACATCAAGTAAATATCTATTTACTAACAATGTAGACTACAAGTCTAGACACAGAATAACATTGCTAAATTACATAGTTAGGTACATTTGCGATATAGTTTTGATCTCATAAGAAAATGTGAGTAGGTACAATATATTCCTAAAACAATTTAAGGTTAATGACATTTATTTTTCTCATAAGAACATTACAAGTTCACTTAAAATGAGATACAGTATAAATCTTAATAACTTAGTACAAATACTTCTGATGTAGCTGAATTTTTTATTATTTTTTTTTTTTTTTCACATATTTATTTGTATGAATTGAATGTGGTATGGGCAAAATACCACGCTGTCTGCATGGTAAATTTAGCATTATGATAGAACATAAAATGTCGCATGGTTGTCAGTACTCGCCCTCAGATATTATAAAAATATCTTCTTAATCTTAAAAAGAAGAAGTTCATAATAAACTAGTGTGGTAATAGACTGCCTACTTATATACTACAATTGCTCTGCCGCTTTATTTTATTGAGTAAATAGCGGTTTCTCCGCGGTTTCTCCAGCGTTTATGGTTAATGTTATATAGCCTATCTATAGCCTTCCTAGATATATGGGCAATCTAACTCAAAAATATTTTTTCAAATAAGAACAGTAGTTTCTGAGATTAGCGCGTTTAAGCAAACAAACTCTCCAGCTTTATAATATTAGCATAGATATATTCATTCTCGGAAGTGCAAGTGATGTCATTTGCACTTTAAATTTGGTGCAAAGGTTTGTCATTGTTTGATGCAAAAGATATCCATGAAAATTCTTATCAGTAAGTTTCGCGTTGGTCACCTTCTCTTTATACGTATGTATAACAACAAACAAACTGTTGCTAGGAATATAAAAACAAAGCATTTTAGCTTTAAAATTCTGAAGAATTCGTGAAGTATCTTATACAATTTATACTACGCATTAATTTTTACACATTACTCGTAAAACTAATCGCCAAAGACAGCTTAAGCTTCCCATTATCGTATGATAATTAGCTGATACTAGACCAGTCTGAAGGCTCCTGATATTATTATATTCATTTGTGTTTTACGAAAATATTTGCATGAGATTAACAATAATCCATTATGCTGAGGCAAATATTTTAACCTGACAAGTAGATAATCTTAATTTATTATCGTATTTGACATTTCACTTTACGAAAAGAAAGAAAGATTACGTTCAAATATTCATTGTTAGCTAGCGGTCGTCTGTGACTTCGTCCACGTTGACCTCACCCCATGGTAATACGATTATTTCTTTGGTAATAGACATGCTTTGTGTATCATAAAAGTGCATTCCATACAATGGTGAAATAATTTTTGACAGCAAATGAATAGTTTCTTAGATAACTTTCTACAATCAGTCTTTACCTTTTAAATATTAGTATGATCATCCAACTCAAAAAACACAACATTTAACACGATGAATTGAGCTTTTCATCATCATCTTCCTAGCGTTATGTCTCGTGTTTAGACGGGTCCGCTTAGACCATGATCCAGGATTTAGCGACTCTGGTAATTACATTGAAGCGACTGCCGATCTGACCTTCGTAACCCTACGATAGGGGAACCAGACAATTTTTGGATCATGGTTACAAATCTAAAGTTGTTTGAATTTGCAGGTTCCATCAGGATGTTTCCAGGATGATTCCAGGACACAGATGATTCCAGGATGTTTTCCCTCACCGTCGAGCTAGTGGTATAAATACGTACATAGACCTTGAAAAATCCAGAGGTACGTGCCCGGGTTTGAACACGTACTCTTCGGTTAAGAGGCGCGTGTCCCTACCATTGAGCTACCACCGCTCCGATGAATTGAGCTTTTACCAACAAGTAAATTGGCAAAGTTGCACGCAAAATCAATAAATGACTGCAAAATACATTTGGTCAGAATAACGTCTGTGGACTATTAATTTCAATTACGCCTGCTGTCGCACTCGGCTTGGCTTACATAGTTTCATATATCTATGCAAGATTAATAAATCAGCAAATTAATTATAGTAATTTGACATTTCAGATAAGCACTATAAATATTAAGCTTTTAAACAAAAAGGGAATATAATTAATTATAGCTTTTACTGTGTACAATTTAAGAAGGTCATAAGTAAAATTTAGA
The DNA here is from genome assembly GCA_951394215.1 of Glyphodes perspectalis. Classification (NCBI taxonomy): domain Eukaryota; kingdom Metazoa; phylum Arthropoda; class Insecta; order Lepidoptera; family Crambidae; genus Glyphodes; species Glyphodes perspectalis. Next base: position 14,600,260 of record OX596205.1, on the reverse strand, counting down.
TGCGTAAAATTAATTGTAATATAAATTATGGAACATCACGCGTTGAAGAATCACTCACGTGGCAAATTGTTTATTTGAATTCACGTTATATGCGTTGCTATTGACAACAAATCTGTGTGTGCTAACTGGGTCAAACGCGAGATACGCCGGTACCTATGTGTGCATCAGCTGACGACCGCTGGAGGTCAACGCCCTTTCGCCAACGAGGCCATCGAACCTCACCACTGCACCCTATTCGAGGCAGGTGAGAGAAGCTGGGGTTGTCCTCATCCCGTTAATCCTAATATTTTACATAAATTACCCTTTGATATTTTATGTTGCAAGTATTCGTAATATCACCGTTTTGTTATAAATAACTAACTAAATAATTTTTAATCTTCCTTTGGTTTTCTTTCAGTAGCCAGCTATGTGAATAGATCAGTCTATGAAAATATATGTAGGGATACAAAATCGTAAATCTTAGGAATTCGTCATTTGAAACATAAATGAGACGGGATATACAATAATTAAATTCAAGATCATATTGGAACGCTATAAAAACCCATTTTCTGCTAGCACGTATCATTATCATTTGTTAATGTGTTATATTAAACTAAAAGTACTTACTAGATAACTAGCATTCAATTCCCACCTGGTATTAAACTCATCGAGTCAAGTGAGTCTCAGTAAACGTGAAAAAAAACGAATTTTGCTTTTTCATCCATTTGTTGACTTCGGTGAAGCTGTCGGACATTCCACCCAAATTGCTAAATATTCGCGCAAAAAAAAAAACAACAATATAAATTGATGCGACACGAAGCTAAATGAAAATTTAATTCGAGCTCACAAAGAACAATTTTAATTTAAAACGCTAAGAATGTACCTTAATTAAGAAAAAACGTATTACAAAAAAAAAAGGATAATTACAGAATATACACTGAAACAACAAAGCAATTGTCTGCTCCTTACGATTTATTATGAATTTGTAAATAACCTGACCGCAAGCGATTTGTGCGACGTCATCCTTCAATTTATATTGTATGCCTTACTAATTATCTAAACTTCACGCCTCTTACCTAGCGGGGTAGGCAAGAACCCAACGCCATATGGCACGATCTTTACACACCTCACTTGCTTCTTTAACATTCATGATCTTTTTCATACAAGCTCTACGGATTTTATGGCTCCTAAAATCACCTTCTGTTAACACACGATCAATCTGGTCGTGGTAGGTGAGCCTAGGCCTTCCGCGGTTCCTACATCCACTTTCACATTGTATATCGTTTAGTCAATCTTTCGTCATCCATTCTTTCCAGATGTCCGAACCCTAATTGAATCTGAATATTAAATACGACGACCGCACGAACCAGTTTATCAATGAGGGTCAAATATGCAATCATGAAAAACGGAATCGGGGCGACGCATTCAAATGTTCAAAGCGTGCAGTTTAATTAGTGAAGCGTAGAAGGTGCAGGATTGATTTGTGGAAAATTTCGACGTTAATAACAAGAGCGATTAGGCGGAGGCGACACCGTCGATGCCGGGCGTCCTGGTGATTACGGGCGGAGTAAACAGGCGCGCGTTGCGGCACGCACGTACGCACGGGCCGAATATTACGATTGTCCGGACTTGTTGAATCACAGTGAGGAGACCTTTGACAAGCCTCTCAGACGACGCGACGCTGTGAGTTGGCGACGGTTTGCACTAAATGAACCGACAAATGCGAGAAGGATGTAAATAATTGTTAATAATAATAGAGATAGTAGAGGTTTCTATTATTAGTGAAAGGGTGACGTCATTTATTTTGATTGTTCGTGCTTAATGATCTAAACCTTGAAGTTAAAACCAGGACAATTAACCCTGCAAATATTACCTCTGATACCCAAACTAATCTTCAGCGATAAAAGCTATTAAATCATGCGTCAAATAAAAATTACACTATAAAAAAGTATTTGGCAATTAAAAAAATATTAACGAACATGACATTTCATAATCAGTCAAATCTAATAGGTTCTTAATCTAAGGAGTTAGTCACATAACGCATTTTCATATAGCATGAATAAGCTTATTTTGCAACTCAATAACAGCAACCAAAAAAAGAAAAGATTAAAAAAAAATTGTATGCCATACTAATTAGTTCATAACAAAACGCTTATAGCTAAAATTTTACAAAACTTTTCAAATATGTAAAGGACGTAAAAATCTATACACCCATGAAACATGTTTCGTGTTCGAGTTTCTATCTAACATTATGAATGGAGAAGAGACATAAATAAATTAGCGACTCTCGCTTCAACGCAATAAAATGCATTTTTGAAGTGCGTTGGTAACCCACAATACACTATGCCAAAGACATACAGTGTTCTTCACTGTTGTGCTATAAAGTGTGCACGCGGGTCCTACTGCGTCCACACGCGTGCGGAACCCAGCCTACCCATCTGGCCTTGCGGGTGTTTGTCACTAGTGGCATTGAAGGGTTTAACAACTCCAATAGAAATGGTAATCGCTGTTTATACCTGTCAATACAACCATTCAAATAAGCTTAAAATATTAATGGAAAACAACATAGGTTTATTATACATCTTCAAACAGTAAACATGAATTTATTAAATTAGAGAATCCACGTTGATAATATTTTTTTTTATAACATCACGCCTGTAATCCCCAAAGGGGTAAGTAGGGTCCAAGGGGCAGCAATCCCCTTTATTTGGTTGGGTTAGATGGAAAATTGTGAAAAAGTAGTGATAGTGGCTAGCCTGCACAATTACACACCCAAAACCCAAAAAATACCATTAGTCGCCTTTTACGACAGGCACACTTGGCACATTCTTTTTAAGTCCCGGATCAACATGGGACAAACAACAATTTTATTATTCTTCCAAATTTATGAAATTAAACCATATTTGCACCTAACCTGTGGTTGATTGCATCCAAAGACTTAACCTGTTATACTTCCCCTTCTCGTGAAACTTTTCAATTATACTACTACAAAACAAATTTTAAAATTTGGCGATATAAGGAAGTGCCGTTTTGATGGGAACCTTTTAGAGTATTATACTATGAATGTACATAAAAAAATACTATAACTATACTTACTGGTCTACAACGTTAGCAGAAACCAGTACCGACTTATTTGAATTCATAATCTAAAAGGTAAAGAATCAATATTATGTCATTGAGTGTAAATACGGGCTGCAAACTTAAAACTGATAGCAAACTTACATGGTAACGTCCACAACATTACAACGCCAACGTTACGATTACCTAAGGATGTCTAAAGTTATCTAGAGATGTCAGAATTTAAATTACACATGTTATGAGTAAGTAACTAACTAAATTTCACGCCACATACCTAGCGGATAGATTAAATTATGTTACGAGTAGATTTAATTATTTAGACAATCAATAGTATCCTCAGAGTCAAAAGTATATTAATGTAGTCTAAAAGTACCATTGTGTTGTCAATTATCCTCTTCGGCTCACCTAGTCGCCAAGCGATCTAACAATATCATCTTATGGTCTATTTGTGTCTCCTCTAGCTGCGATCAAAGGGGTAAGACTGACGTCCGATTTATTTATCTTTTCTGTAAATGATTAACCCCAGCGTCTATTTCAGACATTTAGCCTGGCCAGGCTAAGTGATCATAAACACAGCAACGTCATCGCACCTGATAATAGGCATCTCAAATAGAAAATTTCAGAAGCAGCGCATTAGCGACTGGCAAGTAGCGCGCGCAGCTCAAGTGGTAAACAGAATATTTTTCGTCCGATCACCTGACCATTCTTTATTTAACGCGTCCCAGTCAATTTTTAGAACCGCGTCTGTCGGACTTCTTCGGACCACGGACTAGTAAAAAAAAGGACTCCACGCTGTCATACTATAGCGTAAGGCCACGTTTATGCATGAGTGATTGAGATACTTCTGGGGGAAGCGGAGACGCGTGCAATGCGGATGGGGGTGTCCCCGCACCCACCACCCGCGTGTCTCCGCTAGGAGGATCGAGGCTAAGATGTTGGCGCCGCGTTCGCCCTCTCCTACGCCAGCGGTGCGGAGGCGCGAGAAGATCGTCCTCCCGGCCCCACTCCACCGCCTCCTTCTGCGAGATGACGTCCTCAAAGAAGAAAGCGGTTGCCGCCCTCTTCGGACATGCCTCTGTTAACAGACTCAACCTTCAGCCTACGACCAATGCTAATTTGAACATGCCCTCAATGTGGGTTACACAAAATTATACATTGATTGTTCTCACAATAATAATGGACACACGATTTTTCTTTTTAAATTAGAATACACCTGTAATAACTGTGCTCATTTTAAAACAAAGGGCAATCGAAACTTTAATAACTTTCAGATATCACTAATTAATGTCTCTTAACAATATTTTACTGAAGTAAAGTGTGACACGAAATTCCACTTTGTTTTTCAACTTTCGTTTTTACGTTTCTGTTTAGATTTTAATTTGTAAAAATACATTGTCCTTGCATTATGAAGAGTAAACAACGTTTCTAAATTTAGTCAAAACTTTCTCGGATTTGGCACAAACATCATGGATGTAATCGAATGCAATGTTTGACTTCGTAAGTACAACATGTAGACCGTATATATATTGTAAAGGCATTGCAAATACATGAATATTTTTGGTAAACCGAAATGGATATTCAAAGTTCGTCTGACAGGTTTATTATTTTTACCAAAAACTATAAAGGCAGGCCGTTGAAAACTTTAAATTTACTAACTTTAGACGCGCTCGCGACATTTTCCCTGGAGATAAACGGAAGGGAGAAAATAAAGCGAAAAAAATGTTGCGACTGTTCGTGTTTAACATTGAAAAAAGTATAGAAAACACATTGATTTATAGACCACTATAAAAAATTATAGTTACTTACTGTTTTTACAATAGCATGAAATCATAATATTGCAGCTAGAAAAAATATAAGTTATTTATAATTAGCTACAGTGGTAACTATGCCATATAATGTACGTAGTTAGTTGCAATAACTTCATTCATTTTTAACTTATCAGAACCGTTTAATAAATTTCAATAGACTCCAAAAAATGAAGTAGGTAAGTTAGTTATACGGTGCTTGTACTTAATCGGTGTTTTACTAAGACTAGTTTGTACGCTAGGCGCTGTGGTCTGGTCCCATCATTGCCTCCATTTTGATGGGGTCCACTGACCACCCCGCAGCCGGTATGGCTATCTACAACCGGTCCAAGAGGTAATCTCTATGTTAAATAGTTAGATTGAGATTCAAGATACTGGTGCCACACGAACAATCTTGAAATGGGTATTATAGAGAATTTGTTGTGTATTCTCAATAATGCTCCATAATATTAAATTTAAACCACTAACAATTCAAATGACGGACATGTTGTTAACCATTTCAGCTTTATATTTTTACTGTAATCGTCAACTCGTCCCCCATAAAACACCACGCAAGACTGCACTATCAAAATTTTGCAAGACCGTTAATGTTCGCTCCCCATAGTCAAGACTCCATAAACAATACCTGACAGACGCATATCTCGATACTGTTAAACCTGCTCCAAATGCTAGCCAACATTCAATATTTGTCTAGACGGCGTTATAAATAGTACAAATGACGATACCAGTGTCATCAATTAATTGGTGTATTTTAGCGTTTGTCGGCCGTCTTTGTCATCGGGTCCCGCTATCATTGTTATCGTTGTTTAACGTCGGCAGACGCGACGGTCACACGACCACCCGTTTCCCACTGTTTAAGTTATAAGAGACTGGTAATAAAGTTGAAAGCGGAATATTGTCGTAAAAACAACAATAGACGAAGGGTGCATTCGACAAAGCAGTTACTAGTTGAAAGACTTTTTCGTTATTCGATTTCGAGCAATTTCGAACACATCAAAAAGTTTCAAATAATAATCTTGATTTGAATAATAAAACATTATGAATAACTAACGATTCGTGGGACCGGAACACTGGACATTGTCTCATTCATGGGACTTTTCCGATACTACGTCTGTCTATGTCACTCACTATAATAATATGTACACTACACATATCTATCCCACTATGTAACATAAACACTCTTATTAAAATTACATAAATTCTATAGTGTGGTATCCAAAACCAAACCTCAGACATAATAAAGAAATGAACGTGCACGAACAAATATAAATTGAGTTATACGGAGTTCTGACGGACAAACACTCCTAACTATGCAAGAGATCAGCTTGGCAAGAATGGTTTTGATTTAAGAATTATCGATTATTACAAAAACCGAATAAATAGCTCTAACTATAATAGGATAAGGAGATTAGAAAAAATGCATTGCATAAATTTAGAATAATTAATCTTTTAAAGCTATGCTATTGCTAAAATGGTTGGTTCTTTTTACCTATCTTACAAATCTTTCAGCACTTGAGATTCTCTATTAACCAGCGTCAGAGTTTCCTGAAAGCCACTGATGCTCTTGTATATAACATCTATATAGAACCGAACACATCGTATAGAAAGCTCAAAACGCAGACCAATGAAATGTGTAATTTCTCCCGGAAATGTGAACTTGACGTCATAAACCTTCTTTTGTTGACAACAAAGTTTGAAGGAAAAAATATAGCCCTGACGAGCTGTTTCCATAACGTGAGAATCCACGTGGGGCATTTGGCATCATTCCGATATACCAATTTGTCTTTCCATATTGCGTTGTTGGGTACATATTTCACATATCTGCTCTATACTCTTTAACAGACATAGGATTGTATGTGTAACTACAAAATGAATGTTTACATCTATTGGTGAACGGAACCTGATAAGAGGTCATATTGTCTGCGATATTACTGAATAACGATGTATTATAAATAACGGCGTTCACTTCCTATTGCCGATATGGATATAGATATCGTACATATGCTCAACTTTAAAAGTAATAATGCAAAATTCTGTTATTTTCCGGTAACACTGCGATAAGCTTTTGGCCGTATTATAATCAACAATTAACGGTGTGGAAGTATAATAATAAATACATTGTTTATTTCAGTAACTAAACATTATTAACAGTGGGACCAACCTAGTTTAGCTACATCTGTGACAGGAGGCCCCGCTTTCATTAGCAATAGTTACAATATTATTTGTATATATAGGTACTAGTATTAATTTAGCTAAGTATGATCATGAAAATTCAAATAGGTATCCTTCTAGAACTCCTAGTAACCGTTATTGCACGTGTGAAGGTAATTTATTCAACTAATATTTTAATCTGTATGCCTAATAATTATACAAATTGAATATTTTATACAACTAAAAGTGGCAAACAAGCATACGGCCTGTATCTATGAAGATTTGCAAATCCAGAGACTAATAAATACATACATAACATCACGCCCATAATCCCGGGTAGGGAGTCAAATTGCCGAGCTAATAAACCATTATTTGCCACGTGTACATTTTATGTTCAGTCTATCTCTCCTTCTGTCAACGGAAATCAAACAAAATTGATTTAAACAGAATTATCGCCAGGTATGTATACGTACATATGTAAGTTTCGCCAGATATATTTACATAATAAAAAATACTAGTGGTCGAAATTCGACCATAATTCATTTACTTTTTTTTATAATTTCTAACGCAATATTTATTAAAATACCTGCTTTCTGCACTCCTTCTCCATATAAACTTCAACTGTGCCAAATCGCATACTCCTCCGTTCGCAGAATGTTCGTAAAAAGGGGTACTAAGATTATGCTCCACGTATTAAAATAAGTATAGATTTTTTAAGAATTTAGAAAAAATCCAATAAAAAAAACGTATATCTTTTTTACTACCTGTCAACTTTCTTCGTCTTAATTATAAAAGATACTACACACTACACATAATATATGTTCTGGTCCGTAAATTACCCAGCTAGCAAGGGCTGCTTACTTTTCTAATCACAAACTTGCTCTAGCGTACACCATTTGAATAAACGGGCATTTCACGGTCAGTCTAACGGTACTAAACCAAGCCGGTACCTCCACGCAGCCGTCATAATACTTCCATTTAAAATATACCATATTACATTACAAAGCATGCGTACGATATCACTATGTATCAACGCCCTCGGGTGTGAACGACCTGAAATAAAATATTTGATATTTTGAACAGTTATCGCATTGGCGAAGACTAGGCTCGACCGGAGATCTTTGAGATACAACACAAGATAGCATCCGGATAACTAGCTCACATCGTAGATATCAAAGACTGAACAAACATTTCATTTTCGTCCCATCGCCTTACCTATCAGAGTGAACTTTGCGCAAATATTAATGGGCAATGAACCAAAATAATAAAATGGTGATAAAAATAATCAAAGTTTTGTCACAGATGTTTTGGTAAACAAATAAGACGTTAGTCAGCTTCTGTAACATCTTTAACAAATGATCATCATCTTCCTAGCGTTATGTCCCATGTTTAGACGGGGTCCGCTTAGCCATGATCCAGGATTTAGCGAGTCTGGTAATTACATTGAAGCGACTGCCGATCTGACCTTCGCAACCCTAAGATAGGGGAACCAGACAATTTTTGGATCATGGTTACAAATCCAAAGTTGTTTGAATTTGCAAGTTTCATCACGATGTTTTCCCTCACCGCCGAGCTAGTGGTAGAAATACGTACATAGATTTGAAAAATCCAGAGGTACGTGCCGGGCTTGAACCCGCACTTTCGGTTAAGAGGCGCGTGTCCTTACCATTGAGCTACCACCGCTCTTTAACAAATAAAGAATACTTATTTTCGGATTAAATTGCTTTTAATAACTAAGAAAAATGCAACGCGTGCAAAAAAGTTAGAGAAAGACAGTAGTAGTTTTCGCCTCCGGGTGAAAACTAATTGGAATACGTTTCAATTAGGTACATCAAATATCTATTAAAGAAAACTCAATTTGATTGGAATTGTTAGTAAAAGTATTTATCTTATGTATTCCTAGCTGTACATGATATAAACTAGATAAGTTTTGGTTGATCTCGACCTGTGCAAAGTATTTACATGTCAGATGTCAGTATGAGACGTCGACAATAGACTTTCAGTTCAGAAGCAAGTAATGTCTCGATACGAAATGTGATAGTATATCGAGAAAAAACTGCTTATGAATGGTTACGCACGCGTATTTTGACAGATCCGAGATTACCGCGGTGTCTGTATCTTGATAGGCTTTAAGAGACATTCTCTCCAATTTCCACTTGATCTCTAGGCTATTGTTCTAATATCGCAATTTCTCAATTGGAAAAAGTGGTATCGCCTTTGACGTGGGAGCTGAGGACGAGACAAAACAATGATACACGTATCAGCCAACGACGAGTGTTAATTGAAACGATTCTGATCTGAGTCACATGTTGTTGCACTGTGCCGCGACCAACATATCATAATGTGATGCGGTCATTAATGTAATGTAATAATTAATTGGCCTTGTTTATAAAAATGTGTAAAGGCACCAGACGGAGCGGGTCAGCCGATGACGACGACCGCGCACTATGGCACGTTTACCTATTTAATACAATGTGTAGTATACACATTTATTTACTTTTTATTTTATATAAATATAGCTTGTACAAAGCTTGTACAATTTATTTTGAATGCTATTGTGTTTATGAAGCCTTTACCATTACCTTTTAAATCGCAAAAGAAGATTATAATTTTGTATTGAAACCTAGAAAAACCAAAGCACTAGCATTTTCTTTAGTCTAGAGGTGAGAGTTTCCCGCTCCCCCGCCAGCCCGGTAGGTAGTAAAGGCCGCCTTCGGCCAACTACCGACGCCCTCTCACAAAAAAAAAAAAAATATTCTTTAGTCAATCAATGTTTGTTTTTATTATGTCTATGTTAAATATAAAGAGTATACAAAATTTACGGTTTTATACGTATTATCGTACCTATCGATAATGGATGATGAGCAACCGACGCAATAAATAACGATATGATGTGCAAGATTTTAGGAAAACAAAAACTACATGTCATGTTTACAGAATAGATTATCATAATGAAGCACCTAGCTCAATAAATGTACATTATTATGAAGTCATCTAGAACAAATTTACATGGACATGTATACACACGATTCGAAGTCGTTACGTGACTCATAACATTTACCTGAACTTAGTAATACAGGCAGCTTATCAGTAACTATGCACGGGAGTCGATGTTAATAACTAAAACATCCAATTTGCGAATCCAAGAATGTTAATATGAATAATGACACCCATGAGTGAATAATCTTAGTGGAATTCTCTCATAGACGGATTCCCCTCATAGCCAACCACTAAAACTAAACGTAACTATATATGTATTTTTAATTAGCATCTTGTTGCTTTTATCAGATAGTCAACGTTTTTTTTTTTCTCACCCCGTTTACAGAATAAGGACATGGAGGATTGATTATTGAAGAGTGTTGCAAACTAGCAATTGACATTTTTTACGAGAAGCCTTAATGTTATTTTCTAGTTTTTTTTTTACATCTTATTGATATGATGAATATGTTTACCTATGTCCAATTACAGGTTACCAGTACTAATAGTATCTGAGCTAAGATATAGCTAAATTATAAATATTTTCCCAATTAGGTACATACTTGACATTAACATTTTTATATATACAACCCCAGAAATCTATTACACCGATACACCCCAATTCCAAGTAGAACAATAGACAATTAATCAATACCATAATCAAGTATTCCATTATTAGTTTATATACTAGGCAATTCCATGAATTTTATGGCACTTACTTCAACTAGTTCTGCTTTATCGTGCGTGCCTAACCTACCTAAAGAAATAAATAAAGAAACAACAAACTTAAAGCGTATAGGTACACTACATAAATTACTTTTATGTTCAGCCTACCGAAGGTCAAACATAGGTCGTGGACAGGCCGTAATATTTAACTTTTTATGTCATACAATAAATAAAAGACGTCCATAAAGATTCTTGATATCACGATAGGACATATTCAGAAGGAAAATGTCAACAAGTATTATCGTGATTACAGAATAGCCCCTGTGTAACAAAAAGCTGAAACTAGTGGTTGAGTCGACTCATCCACGTCAAAGACGTTACAAGCAAAATACGAATGGCGAGCAATCGGGAAGCCAAATCAAAATGTTGCGTATCACATGACGTCAAAGCGATCTATTCCAAAAACATTGTGAACACATGCGACACTTCTGGACATCATGCCAAAGATTAGCATCGCAGCTTACATTATCATTATTTAATAGGGCATTAAAGTCACTGATATTGCACACATTTGTCGATGCAGAGATTGCAATGAATACATTGGAATCTAAACAAGTACAAAGTTGCAGTTAAAGTTGATAAAAGTTGTGCATTGACTGTTGCAGCCGAACGTGGGCGTCTGGCAGTGCGCCAGCACCTTTCGCCGGGTCATTCTCTCAAGAAAGCTGCCTGGAATAGCTGACGCAATTTGTCTAGGGTACGTATGTAATCAAAAACCGCGTCCCATACTAAGAACTATCGCGAAGCTGTCTCGACGGTGATGCTACGGTGATGAGAGCATGAAAATATTCGACTTTAACGAATACTTTCCGTCAGCTGTTATGAGTCACGTTTTCATTCTCCGTAATACATCGAATGTTCGGTCTACCGAATAGTCACTCGCAGTAATTGCACTAGTTATTCTGAGAATTGAGTAAAGCTGGCCAAAGCCACGTTTTTATTTTTCACTAGCTGTGCCAGCGGTGTCACCCGCGTTTATGGTTAATATTATTAAGACTATTTCCGTCATACATGATTTCTATGTACCTACCTTTAACCATTAAGGCTGCACACGCGACGGAAGCTTAAAAAATGGAGTAACTTCTCCCGTTTTCCTAACATTTCCCTTCACTACTCTGCTCCTATTGATTGTAGCGTGATGAAAAGTATACTATAACCTGCCCAGGAGTATGAAGAATAATTGTACTAAGTTTTGTTAAAATCCGTCGAGTAGTTTTTGTTTCTATAAGGAACATACAGACAGACAGACAAAAATTTTACTGATTGCATTTTTGGCATCAGTATCGATCACTAATCACCCCCTGATAGTTATTTTTAAAATATATTTCATGTACAGAATTGACCTCTCTACAGATTTATTATAAGTATAGATAACTCGCATTCAGTGTTTTCTGATTTACAGAAACGTATAAGATTGCTTCATTAAGAATATTAACTTTGAATATAGATGTTATCACCGGTCATTAATTGTCTGCCCTGCTCTCAAGAGTTCAATTCCAGGTCTAGGTCACCTGGGGCTAGTGCAATATAGTCTACTCTTGCATATTCATGTCTATTAACTCCAATATAAAAAATCGACGACACGCAATACAACGTCTTGAAAACAAGTCTCTATTCAATTCAATTCAATACGCAACATATTATGCTGGTTTCTATCACCAAACCACAATCACCATAATTTTCATATCCACCTGAATAGTAAATTCCAAAACGGGATCTTGGATAATAGTACATATTCCTGTGCAGGAATCGAACGATACAACAGTCACTTAATATTTACCGCCAGCACTTGTGGTATCGGCTTCATTCTTTAGTGTTCACGTTCTGTTTTCCGGGTATTCGTCGAAGAATCAAATATTAGTATGCACGAGGCGAGTATTCGTGTCAGGTCTGGGTCCTGTTTGTTTACACTATACTGTTCCGAGAATGTAAGTACTCTAGCTTTAAAGAGTACAGGAACGCTTGATCCTCAAAATCTTTACAACGTCACTCGATATTTAGTACTGCGCAGTTGCGATTTCTGAATGACAAAGAGGTTTTCAAAAGTCTTAGTAAATTTAATCTGCATTCAAAGGCCATAAAGCAAATAAATGTCTGACTTTATGCATCAGACAGACTAAGAATAGTCTGAAGTCGGAAAGGAAGATGATATGACCCGTCGAGCAGTACTCAAATTACAATGGGATTATTGCCAAGAGCACGTCGAAAACCAGATTCAAATCAAACAAGAGCAGAACTGATTATTCCTAGATTTTGATTGAGGTTTGATAGTTAAATAGAAACGCTTGCGCATGTCCGTTTGCGTCCTAGCATTATTGTTCACGCTGGAATACAACACAGAAACCAATATCTCATCATACGTATGATTTATTTTGCACTTTTATAACAAATCGAAATACATAAAACAACATCTAAAGAATTTAAAAGAGAAAGAATTTTAAGGCCAAATTCATAAGAGGCATTTGTAGAAATTTCCTATAGATGGATCGCGGATCTCTTACCAGAAATAACATTCATGCTTACTTAACACTTGTTGATGAAAAAATGCCCTTGAAGCAGCCTGCTAATTAACCTGAGATTTTGCCACTCAATGCCAAGGTCTGGCTGAATTCAAGGTCATAGTTTTATTTCTAAGGCATCAGAGTAAATGTATAGAACTGTTAACTCAATGGATAAGAAACATCATTATTGTATGCACAGGGAACTTATTCGAATCCAATGGCAATCCAACTATTAACCAGCCTTTTCCCACGGGGAATTCGACCGAGGGTCCGGGGACCGGGGATTCGAATCGAGGACATTAATATCCTAAAAAAAATGTTGCCATATAAAAAATACATGTTAGACTTATTTATTTATGGCATCAACATCCCCATTGTATTAATTTTACAAGCGTCATTCGTTAGGCAACGGGTTTCTGGTACCTGTCGTAATCCGTTTCAGTGGTTTCTCAACAAGATTTCATACTTGTTCTGAACTTAATGATTCAAAATGTACGATTGTGATAACGCTGTCTGTGTCTGTGATTTTAACACACTTTACATATATAAAAATAATACGATTATGGCTTAAAATTAATACCTAAGGAAACGAAACGCCTCTATCTAATCTAGCACATAGAACCACAGAAAAAGTGTTAGATAAATGTCTCGTTTCAACTTGGTGTAAGTGTATTATTTACAATCGTTGTAATATGGTAATTATAACTTATAGATACGCTCCGCGACCACGATGTCCGATTACTGCGCAGTAAGCAAGGCAAATTAGCTCAGAGGAAGGAAAACAACGTTCCGATTGTTACCGAGGTAAATTTAATTAACAATAATTATAACAATGTTGTTACTTTTACTACGTTTTGTGCCTACATTTTATATTTAGACGTCGACAGTGACATTGTCGACGTCGACATTGTGGCATCCAAGTGTAGTAAGAGACGCTACTTAATGATATACATATATGAAATTATATGCAGCAGCTATATTCGAAAGAATAGCCCATATATAAAACCGATTTGTGGTATTTTAAAATTGAGACAATAAAATACTAGAAATAAATATCATTTAACATTTGGATATCTAATCCTTTTTTCACATATTCTTTCTCTAAAAAAATAAATGAAACAAGTTGAGCAATTTTTCCGGTATCATAACATACACCGTGCACCTTAATTATTTAAGGAATAAAATGTTAAAAAAAGGAACTCTAGTGGGCAGACATTTAGGGGGTTATTGTACATTTGCCACAAAGTTAATTTGTCACAAAAAAATGCATGTGTAAATTCGTCATAATTCTATTTTTGTGTAGGAAATTTACCGCACTCGTCTTTAGAATTATGGCGAATTTACAATACCGTGTAGGTACTTGTGACGAATTAACTTTTAATGTATGCAATGTTTTACATTGTGGCGAATTAACTTTGTGGCAAATGTACAATAACCCCATTTAGGCAACATAAACTTAATATGGAAAAGTTTGGAATATAAGTCGATACTGTAAACCAAAATAAGATATAAAGCATTAACAATGTCTGAAGTCCAAAAGTTATATTCTGAAAGTATTAATGAATGTGATGATCGTGCTATTACTGAAAATACAGTTAATACGCTTTGCTGATGCTGCGTTAGCACAAAAATGAACATAATTATGTAGCTCTAAATGTGGTCTGATGTCAGATGTCTCCATTAAATAGTTGCTTGGAATTCATAAACTTACAGTTTTTATAGGTTAACACGATCATCATCTTCCTAGCGTTATGTCACGTGCTTAGACGGGGTCCGCTTAGACCATGATCCAGGTCATAGCGAGTCTGGTAATTACATTGAAGCGACTGCCGATCTGACCTTCGTAACCCTAAGATAGGGGAACCAGACAAATTTTGGATCATTATAGATTAACACGATATACATTTTATTTAAAAAAATTTAAGCTCCTGTCTAGAAATGCCATATCTTTTGATAAAAATAGTTAAGTATTGATATCGGTCAAACAATAGCTACATATTCTTATATTTAAACCCTAATCCCTTATAAATAAATTACAAGAACTGAATAACACTACTTATTATCTTTTCTTCGACGTTAGCATAAATATTAAGTTATGTAATCAGATAGACACTGATATAATTCGAGAATTAAATTTTTTATTTCATTTGAAATATCAGTTTATGTTAATTAGCACAGAAATAGAAACTAATATTCTTATTAACATTTTAAGATCGTAATGAAAGACAATGAAATGAACAGGTATTCACTTAAAACGTCTTATTAGATATGCTAAGTATGAGTATATGCGTCATCTTACTCTAATTAACAACTGGCATTCGAAACATAAAATCGAATTAATAAAATCGAAGAAAGACTATTTAAACGTTCCATTTTAAAGTTTCAAGGACTATTCAAAATGAATGTTACAATTTTGGGTTTTTGGTCCGTTAACCAAAAACTAATTGTAAATGCAATACAAAATCACAGCTCATACTCAATCATCACTTTTGCTTGTGTATGAGTGACATTTGGCTTAGTGTTCTAATGATTAGTCACTTCATTAAATAATAAATAAAAAAATAAATATCCGACTACATCACATACATTGATCTGACTCCGAGGTAAGTAGCTTGAGCACTTGTGTTACGGATATCAGAATCAACAGTGGTATTACAAATATATACTTAAATATTGAATATTAACACCCAGAGTCAGAACAAAGACAAGTATTCATCACACGAATGTTTGTCCTGGGTGGGGATCGAACCCACAACTCTTGGCGCATGGGGCAGGGTCACTACCGCATGCGTTAGATTATAAGATAAAATAAAATCGGAACCGAAATCATACGGATACTATTTTTCCTGTGCTTAAGACATATTTAGTCCAATAAAGTATAGGTACAATGTCTTTTTTTTTAGCTTTACCTACACAAAGTTGAGTAAAGGACACTTCCATTTTAGCCCAGTTTGTGCGGTCCTATTTTTTCCGCATCCAATCCTTCTCAGCCACTCTTATCAATCGGTCCATCTCACGGGCTGTCTTCCTACATGCATCACTACTATCTTAATGTGCAAAGATCAACAGCTCTTGTAATCAGTCATAGCGACCATACCATGGTGCGTAATATGTCTCATGTAGAATCACCCGCAACACTTGGCAAGATACCCCAAATTGAAATTAGACAAAAAGATAATTTACTAAAGACTATCCATCAACACCCACAAGCATGGATAACGTCACACCACGGGAGTTAGTGTGATGGATGGGTTGACGACTTGCCGTCTTATACGGTATAGTAATCAGGGCGGTGATAAGGTGGAGTGGTGTATAGGAGAAAATGACCTTACTTTTACAAGCTCGTTTAAGGACGCTACTAGATTACATGCACTGCGATTGAAGTCATCAATCTCATCACACATTTGTTTTTCTGACGCTTTTGATAACAGAATCGTCAAAAGAGAAGTGGCTAGCATTTATAGTTTAACTTACTTTTTCTATCATCTATCAATCAGTAACTATTCGCTAAGTTATCCAACCTACTAAAATAAATAATCATAGAGATAGTTATCTCTATGATTTTTGGTCGTATCAACTCGCTCTGTGGAGACTATAAGGTGTATATTTAGCCGGCGCTGTACCGAGCCCATCCACTGCGCAGTTCGTTATTTTGGTTGGGAAAACAGCTGACACATGGCAACATAGATCACGCCGCACCACATGGCTGCGAGATGATATTTTTTTCGCCACTTAAAATTTTATGTACATTGGCTTTTAGCGTTTTATTGTTTCCATTTGTAGTCGTATCTAAGACCATGGCGTTTTGTAATCACCTTGACCGATGACGTCAGAATTCGCTCTTTCTGGAGGAAACAAATTTACCAAGCTCGTTTTCTATACATAGCACCATTTTCTTTAGCTTCCGCGAAATCTCGTTACGAGGACAAACGGCATAGGGGGAAAGAGGGTGGGGCCCACCCTACCAGCAATAAACAAGGTTACACCAACTAACCAACATAAAGATATAACGTACATGCCTTTATGTAAGACCCAAAGGGTCGTTGTTGTTAATCTTTCTTAAGCAACCAAACGAAGCCCCATTCTTATACCTATTACGTCTATTATGCATAAAGATATACAATCCAAATTCATAAATAACAGCTTTTCAATTAAGAACATCTCTGACTCTTGTCCAGTAAAATATATTAAGTTTGAGTCGTTCTCAGCGATAGATTCCAAAGCATAAACCGGTCGTAGTAGGTCGCCCCGTAATGCAAACGAGTCCTCCAATACTTCGTTTTTTCTCTAAATTACTATACATAGCAGCCAACTTACTCAATTACAAATCTATGTATACAAACAATCAAATATCGTATAAAGAATATTCATCAGAACCGAATTCAATACGTGCATGAGTCAGCGTTTCAACCCCCCGTAACAGGCATCGCAAATGCTTAATCGCGCGTGACTGAACCTGACGTGGCCTTTCATTGTTACTACGTTTACCGATAACCGACTAATAGAAGTTGTTCTTATGAACATAGCCATTTGACAGCACTTGCGGGCAAATGTCAACGAAAACCGCACAACTCCGTAACGCAAACGCCTGAGAAACTTGCGGCTTTAGGTTGGGCGACTGGCGCGTCCTATAACATCTAGTACTCTCTCTTATAGGACGCTAGACCTAAAGGAAAAGCGTCTAACTCTAGGGTGACCCTTTGTTTTTTTTGTCTGGTCAAGGGCTATAAAGTATAAAGTCCAGCCACGGTAAGTCCACGCTATTATGCCTGCTGATGCTCATAAACGTTATCAACACATCAGGCATAAGTGACGCTAAATCTGTGAGTTTCGATTGAAAGAGGTATAAAAGAGCGCAAATCTCACCCAAGGCGAAATTAGCACTAAAGCCGGCCCTGCAAACTTGCAACCTTTACGTCGTCCTCAGAAATACAGCCGCCTGCTTCGCACGTTTGTGATAACGACGATGGTTTACGACTTAAATAAGTACACTTCGCAAGTGCAAAACTAAGATATTGCGTGCTTTTCGCGTAATAATACATGCAAAGGTCGTTTATTTGACACGAGTTTCGTGACCGCGAGCAAAGTAAATGGATTAGTCGCAAATCTTGTTACTATTGTTGCGTCAGTCGTGATTATTCGGGTGACAAGCAGAAACAGTGCGGGCCATAAGGGCAAACGAGAACTTTGTAACCATTAGACGCGGAATACTAACCATTTCCCTATCTATACACCCCGCTCCTATTAACTTCGCAACCAGGGTATGATGTATTACATGCAAAACTAGGCCAAAACAACGCTTAATGAGAAATATGCAAGAAATATACAAACAAGACTAAATCATCAAAATTCTGATTGCCTATAATTTTTTTTTATTTAGTAGGCGCTAAACTTTAATTTGGTCGTCATTTCACACTTCATTGCTAATTCCGCTTCCAGATGATAAAACTTCCATGGGCCAACCTACGGCAAAAGGTAGCCGTATGGGTTTATCGCGTGGGTGTCAGAACAAATGTTGGCGCCGAGCCAGAGGGTTCCTTGGCGTTTGATCATTTACGGCAGATAATTTCTTTACAACTCTCCTAATTGCCTCGAAAAATCGTGCCCAAGAATTTTAAGCTTATTATTATCGTACGACAATTTGAAATGGGTTTGGCATGCGACAGCTCGATCCGTTAGTAAGATATAGGCTTATAGAAGTATTTTTTAACTAAGTAAATTAACAATTTACCAGATATGCTCAAAAACCGTCCTTGCCAAACCGACATTTACTCTGTTAACTATTTTTGCAAATAAATATGTAGTATGTTTCCGAGTTCATAAAAAAAATTGCAGAAAATACGGATATTAACTGTTAATGCTCAATTAGGTAATTTTTATAATAAAAATATTGAAACACCCAAACATACGACTTATTCGAAACACGAGTCATTTATGATATTATGTCACGCTAAATTACTTCTGTTGTATATAGCTAATTTCAATAATGGAATCAAATAGCTGGGTCATAGTCATAGCCAACCCAATCAATTTGATTATGTTGGATAAAGACTTTAATTAATTAGGTATTAGGCAATGAAGCAAATCTCATAATAATTAATGTAGTCTAATTAGATTAATACCATAATGAACAGTCAAGTGAGTGATACATGAACGCTATTGCATATAATCACAAATTTAATTTGCAATATTCTAAGTCATCGTTACTCTTTTCATAATTACCCGGCATTTAACGTAGAAGCGAGTTAATTAATTCTGCCTAAGGCGTTACAAGCATCAGTTGCGATCAATCTATTAATGTGCATATGTAACTAAATCACCCCTTAGCCAATTACGCGTCTCGTAAAATTATAACCTACGCTCGCTGCCTTTACATTAGTTATCCAACTCAATCGCTGCCTTCCTGCGCGCCGGGACCTGCCACGCCGGTCGGGATCGGCATCGGGATTCAACTGGATCCCGGTCGCACCTATAATTCAATCGATAGGATACGTAACTTTGTATTCACCATCGCTACATTTGCATAGCCGGCTTAACCTTGGGCGGACACAAGACTGGTTGCACGACTACACTTATTACCTGCCCATAAACTAGGCGTGACTATAAATAAAAAAAATATGACGCAATCTCAGTAATATTAGCTGAAAATCAAGCACAGCAATGAAAAAATATCGCAAATTAATTTTGGTTAGCTGACGTCTATTATTCAAATTAAAATTTGAATAGGAACAATCTAGATTGCTGGTGAATACTAAACAGCAAGTAATGACGAAATTACCGTAATGGCATCATGTGTCAATTATAGAAGAAACATCCCGACGAAGAATGCTCCCCTTCACAAGACCATCAAACAGAATGCGCGTAATGTCCGAATAAGGCATCAGAATGAAGTAAGGCACGTCTCTCCAGAAGTGCTCGAAGGAATGAACCTAAAATACAACTAATGTTAGTTAGACGTTAGTACATCTGACCAACAAATGGCTTCCAGTAACCGCGAAGTATGGACAAACAAGATACTATAATTTAAACTGCAAGCTATGTTGGGCGCATGCTATGCAAATATTTTAGGAGTGTCTCGCCTATAATTGCAAATCAGCCGCAACTATTGTACTGCGGTTTTAGGCACAGTTTCAATTAGAGCGTTTACATTCTCAAAATATTTACTATGCTCCAACCTCGCTTAAGTCGTAACCTTGATGGTTTTAGTGGCCCGCAAATAGGTCTTTAAAGAAACTAGGACGAGTTTCGCGAAAACTGCTGCTTGACGCAATACTAAATGTAGGCTGGATCGTGTTGAATGGTACAATGAGTTGTTGGATGAAAATATCTTACATCAATTTAAGAACTTTACGTCTACGATCAAGTCGTACTTTATCCATCCGATTCAGCCGTACTAATATTATAAACACGAATTGTTATTACCAATACCATTATAAGAAAATAACTTAGAGGCGTTACGCAAACGTAGATACTTTTTGTTGCTGATACGGCACACCATCACAGAAAAAACGTAGTTGCTGTGTCCTGCATATAGCGGCGATCACACCCAGTCGCTAATTACTACTCCTGGTTACCGGTAACCGTAGTTGCTCAGTAAAATTGTAGGGAAATTTGTAAATGTTGCCTGTGTCTTCAAATGACGACTTTTAGTTTCCAGTCACTGATATCGTACGTTTTAATTGGTGACGAGTATATGTCAAGTGGAATCCACAGGACACAAAAAATGTTTACGTTTGCTCAGGGAACGGCTGCTTTGATACTGGTTATATAGAAATCAAATATTCATTGGTACTTTAATTCCGACACAGGACACAAAAGTGTCCCCGCATGCGCGCGCTTTGCGTTTTACTGGGCATGGGCAAGCAACATATGTTGGCTACGGTATAGAGTTTGTGAAGTTAGGGCGTATAAAGTTAGAAGTATGGCTCTTCATGAGATCTGACAACTTCTCGACAGTGCGAGCGTGGTCTCGTTTTGGCAACGTTTTACATGAAAATGTTTTTGGTAGGATCTTTATTGGAATTTAATCGAGTAAACAGATTGATGAACACCACTTCAGCATAAAAAGCCAAATTTCCAATTTTCAAATTTATTTCCAAATTAACCATTGTATGGTTAATAATTGTTGTATTATGTCGTTATTAGTCGGTGATTAAGCGACCACCCTCCTGGTCATCAGCGGGGAAAGCAACCGTATACAGTATCAGGCTAATTGTGTATGCGTGCGATTCCAACAGTGGGTCATGTCCGTTACGGGCTGCGGGCGCAGACAAAGGGCGGGTGCACCTGTTCGTTGTCCCAACTGGTTTGCCAGCGCCCTATCCCTCGCCACGGTTTCTAGTTAACGTGCAAACCTAGATAGGCTTTTAAATGTCTTAGTCAATCGATGGTCTGTTTTAATCGTGGTAACGGAAAGGTTTGTATACGTCGGAATTCAAAAGCTCACTCTTTCAGTGTAATTTTAAAGTAATTTACCGACGGACTAGTAAAAAAGAAAGACTTCGTGCCACTAACTAGACGTTTAGGTATCTGCGGAGCTCCAACTTGACACATAACTTACACCATACATGACATAAGCGCTCCGATATCTGGTATCCCTAAATCTCACTCACACATGCATAAGTGTAGCTTACTAGCTTCACGATGTAATATGACAGCGCCGAGTATTTCTTTTTCACTAGTCCGTGATTTTACTTATTATTTTTTTATTAGGCATTTGGGCCCGGATTCCCTCGGCACGATTTCTAGTTAACGAGCAAACCTAGATAAGCTCTTAAATGTCTTAATCAATCGATGGTTCATATTGATCGTGCTTTATATTTCGAATGTAATGTAACGTTGTGGTTCGCAAGGGTTACATCAACGTCAAAAAGCTTACTCCTCTCATAAAAGAGTTGTTCAGGTATGTAAAGTGTTGATACGTATTATTTTCTACCAGTAGCTTAATTTTTGCCGATAAAAAGGAGGCTTATAAGTTAATCTAGATGATTTCAATTCAGATTATGTGTTTTAATGATTGATTACTAGCAGTTCGTGTCCTGAATCACTTGGGTAAATTGTGTTAATCTCCGCAAATATTTTTTAAGAACGATGTCTTGCTAAAATAAGTTTATCTATTTTCGCGCTTACTAACAAGTTAGCGATTCATTTTTGTTTGTAACATAAGAAGATTTTATATTGAGCGGAACGGTTATCGCTCAAACAAAACCCTTGCATTTGCACATGTGTAATTCAGCAAACGATATAAGAAAATTTACGTTTAATTTTACGATTATGTAATCATGTTATGAATCTGTTGTATCTGCTTACACATAAAGAATGTATTGCAGATCTCCGTACGTTATCTCACCTTGTAACACATCGAGTTCATTACAGGACGTCAACACACTTTATCCGTGTCATAATCTGCTTTTGAAACGAACTGTTCAAACAAAGATTTATAACACAGGTACATGATTTATTAAACATATTTTTTGTAACAAACATGGCGATGTGATCATACTATAAAGACAGTTTTGGGGGAAAAGAAAATAGGTTAGGTAATTCGAACCCCCCCTAAAATATATGACATACTTACATTGATAACATCACTCCCGTAATCCCCGAAGAGATAGGCAGAGTCAAAGAAGCAGCCAAAAAATATAATAATAATAATAAATAAACAAATTCTCCAGACTAACACACCAATTTCCTAGTTCCAAACTAAGCTGATGCTTACTTACACGTACTATGGATACGAGGTGAACGGATATACATACTTAAATACGTTTATAAACATCCATGACTCGAGTACAAATGTGCGTGTTCATCACACGAAAAATTTGCCCCTAGCGGGATTCGGACCCGCGACCCTTGGTTTCGTAGCCTTCGACTCGACCAACGGGCCTGTCTAGTAGTCATGATATCAATACCATGTGATACCATGATTCAATTTGCCTGGTTCAACTCGTAAGAGTTTTGACGATAGTTGACAGTCGCTTATATTTAAAATAACCAGACTTAAGAACACGGGACATAACGCTAGGAAAATGATGACACATAGCAGAATTATGACTTTATCTTTGGCATAAATGTTAACGTTCTGTTACACTATACTTGCATCAAACTCCACTTCGATTTTACTTGAGACATTTGACTCATTCTCATACAGTCATGGCCAGCGCTGAGTAACTATGGTGCAACTTTCTTGAAATAACATTCGATTATTGAAAGCAAAAGTGCTTTCAGGCGATAAGCGAATCGTCGCTTTAGACTAATTAGTACTTATTAAAACTATGTTGCACTTGGATTGCATTCTTTTATGGCGGAGTGAATATTCATAAGGAGCAAGTCGTGTCGACAACTGACTTGCCCCTTTAATAAGTAGGTAGTATACAGAAGCGCCACCTTTTTACAAAATACGCAAAATACACACCACCAATCATGGGCGTACTTTCTAGAAACTGTCAAAATCATTTTATAAATTTCAATGGCATTAGCATATAGTGATGTCACGGCGTTCCACACTCAACCGAATACCAAACAAATGATTTCAAAACAATTGAAAATCGAATTTATGTAAAATTAGATTTTTAATTGTTTGGGACGTAATTAAAAACATCCAATGAATAACTGAAATAAAGTCAGTCAATGAGGTGTTATTTTAAATGGATGATGACTAAAAATTCACATTTTCAAGAAAGCACTGAATGATTGGTCAGACTATCTATTTTTGCGGAATCAACGACATTAATCCCAAACACAAGTACGTCTATTTCACTGTGAGAGATATTAGTCACATACGTCCGAAAAAATTAAAGTAAACCAACGCATAATTCACGCAGAACTTAAATATTTTCGATATGTACCTACACATAGGTGATTGTAATTATTAAGTAGTTCATTTATATTTGCGTCGAATTTGCAGTTCATAATGTGTGCTCAATAATAATGATTAGTGGTATTGTTCACATTAAAGTTATAAATTGTTATTTATATAACATATTACTGAGCACACCTTCTGTACTGAACATTCACCGCTGGCCCAGTTTTTGTGACATGCTTAGCGCAGCAACACAGTGCAAATGCATCGGCAACTGACGCCGCAATTTCTAGGGTACATAGTGAAAAGGGCACGCGGACCGTTAGCGTTAGCGCCCAACAGCGGTAATAACTCGCCGAGTCTAACAATGTCAACCAATCACGACTGTGGGCCAGGCCCTGCTATGAGATGCTGTTCTGTACTTCCTATTTTGGGCTGCGACTTGAACTCAAAGTCAAACTCAAAATATCTTTATTTACGTAGGCCTCAAAAAAAGCACTTGTAAATCGTCAAGTAATAGGTACAAAATAGAACAATTTGAATCTACCACCGGTTCGGAATGTCGCATCTACCGAGAAGAAACCGGCAAGAATCTCGGTAGTTACTCTTTTCAATGCCAGATTGAATATAAAAATTAAAATTTACAGATTAAATTAATATTTATACCAAGTCATACAGTTAATGTTCGTTGAAGATTCAACCGAATATTATTACAAGTAAAGGATAAATCATAGCAGACCAGCCTTTGAAGGTGGCACTTGTTCACAAGTATGACGGATGTGTCAGCCATCGTTTCACTCGACCATATTAGAGGGTATGTAACGACCTGTCGAGAATGTACAAATTCGCTTTATTCGACAGCAAAACATTTGCCTTTGTTTTACATACGTAGCCTAAGATGTCGTAAATGACGACTAATGGTGTATTCGGAATGTAATTATGTAGGCGACGAGTGAACCACTTGTCACTTGTTCTTCATCAATTTCCATATAACTCAACAGAATTAAATTTTTGGCTAAAATTCTTACCCCTTGGGGATTGCAAACGTTATAAGTATTGCATCTGCCATTACATACTTAGTATTAGACCTTCGGATAATCGTGAATTCGGATAAGTCTTCGTTGTCAACTCCAATGTATTGGAAAGCTTCTGTTAAAAAAACCAATTGAAATACATATGGCATTAGTTATTCTCATACCTCAGTAGATTATTTATAAATATGCTTCAAGCAAATTTCACATTTCATAAAATTTTAGACATGGCTTTAGTAATAACATTCGTTATACTTGAAACTATGCCTGCATAAATGTCTGCATTTGCACATTACATTACATTCGCTTATATATTTGCATACGTTTATTTAAATAAAAGTGCTATAAATACTCACAGAAATCGCAAAAAAAAACAAGGAAAATTTTGAAACGTTAATATGTCGAAGAGGCCAAATAACCTGCATTCGAGAAAATTTATACAAATGTGTATGCGAGCTAACTTACAAATGCTTTGATATAATTTTATAACAGATTTATTCAGATATGCAAGTCTTTATTATCACAATGTTATAAATGACCAAGTAATAAAAACTTATATTTAGCAATAGTAGGAAACCACCACACAACTTCCGTATAAGGGATTTAATTCTTATACCTACTCAATGTAATAATTTAATAAACTAAATGTATCGCAAAAGTGAGGCTCTGTGCTTTATAAGAAAAGTCATATGGCCTAGTAGCGAAGAGAATTCGGATAGTAATAATAACAAGAGCATTACGCGCCAGATCTTTCCAATTCGCTCTTGTTTGTCTCACATTTATTGCTTCCAGAAACAATATAAAATCGACGTCATCAAAGTGTTCATGAATTAAGGGCGAAACGCTAAACACTCAACGGAAACATAATTCTCGAAATATAGAACTATTAGGTGCTGGTGACGAGCGTTAGCCCTAGTGCTGCTAGGTCCTGTGTGTTAAACAGCGGGACGGATGGTAAAGGATTGGGGGATTGCAATCCAGTGGCATATTTTTCTGGATCTAGCACATGTCGCTGAATTCGGCACAGTTAAAATTGTGCTGTGCCAAGCTGGAATACTGAATCCAGCATTGCAATCCCTAATCAGCACCTATGCTGCTATGGATGTGAGTTGAATGGAAGACACAATCGCTTTAAAGGCTGTCAACGCATCAGTAATCCCTATGGTGTTGCAGATGTCTGTGGGCGACGGTGATAAATAACCAGCAGATGACCCAATAGCTCGTTTACTGCCTATTATGAAGAAAAAAAGAATAACTTCGTGTTTCGAAAAAGCAACAACGACTATAGCGTCCCGATCAAGGTAAAGGGACACATCACCAGACGGCTTAAGGCCAAAAATCGGGACGTCCCACGCAAACCGGGACACCTGGCATTGCTCTGCCGTGTGACGAGCGTTAGCCCCCGGAGCTTTGACCGGTCGCGTGCGTCAGCGCTTTTTAGTTTGCACGGAAATAGCGCGATCTATGAAACTTTGGCATCGCCCGCCGCTGCAGGAGACACGCTCCTAAATCCGACCGCCTTTGTATCCGGGTGAGCGAACATTGCCGTCCGTGTACGCACTTGTAATGGGAACTATTTTAGGGCAGAATGTAGTCATTTGAAGATTTTACTGAACACATTAGATGACTACAGTTTCCATATAGACCAGGTACATATTTAAAGCGAATTTACGAGACACATTCAATAACACCTGTATTGTGTATGAGCAAAAGGTTTCATGTATATTATGTACTCGGTCTTACATACGTGACGTAAGTAAATGAATGATAAGATAATGTTATTTCTTTTAGATCTTTTATAATGTCTTGAACAATAGGTACTATACTTATCTTGTGCTGAATAATGATGACTGATGTCAATTCGGTAACAGACATTTCATCAAAATCTAGTAAAATAAATCAACCCCAACGGTTTAATGAAAAAGCTGGTACCTACTCGCATGACAGCACTAGTAAAATAATTACCATAAATAGGGCCACATTATAAAAAGTGGTAAATATAATAAATATGCTAGTAGATTGCCTTGGACATATTACAAAGCCAGATACTTAAGTAATCTCGTAGATACTCGTAGATACGACGAAATACATATATTTCTTTATATTCGCTACTAAATGTATTAACAAATCTAATATTAACATCAGAACTGAAAGAGTAATATGAGTTATGTTGACATAATCGCCAAGCCAACAAGTAAATTTACAAAATCAGATATTAGATATACGCTAATTAAGGACATCATATCAACATTCAACAATGAATGTAATCAGTGGAAAAATGAGGCAAATGATTAAATAAATCGTAACAATTTCCTTCACCCAAATTACATTACTGGTCATTGGGTATTTCCCTATTCTCCAAGCCAGTGTTTTTGCTTATGTACTACTATTCAGCCTTTACGAGTGAAATCCAGTTTATAAAACATCCTATTAATTTAAATAGCTGTCACTGTAATCTAAATAAAAAAATACTAGCTTAGATACATTCTAAAATTTCTAATTTTCAATTAGATGGTTCTTCCATCTAAGGACGTGAGGGATTAAACCTTTATATTTTATGTAATTGTTATAAAGTTCATTAAAGTCTATGATTTGCATATATACCAGGCAGGTCTGCAGTTCCGTGTTGGGGTATAATAGAAGAGGTTTGGGACAAGTTTTCAGCTTGCCGCAAATACATACATACATAATATAGTTGATGCCAGCTATCCTATCTCCTATTATGCGCATCAAGTTTTCAGTGGCCTTACTTACCTCGATGGCGTAGAGTCCAAATTTCCATAAGTCTTGCGAAGCGATTGAACCTTGAAATTTTGCTGGGGAAGCGATAGAAAACACACGCAGTCTTCCAATTTGTAATTACGGGCGGAGGAAATTATCGAATGGAGCGCACGCAACGATGCCGGCAGGATTGTTTACCTGGAACGAGAGGGCGGATATCAATAAGGTTCTGGGATTTCTTATTCACCTTCGTCGTAATAAGAATACCCAAATTGCCTTATAAAAATCGAGATAGCATCATATGTCAGATGACCGTTTTTATTCGGTATGTTAGAGTTTAGGTTTCTGAACTTCTACGACAGCAGAATTGCAATGCATCTTATTATATGGAATGGCTTGCAAGTTATCCAAAGTAAACGGTCTGATAGCATATTTATTGATTGACTAACACAACTCTGGTGATATTTCCACGAAACCCTTAGATTCCGGGGATCTAATTTAAGAGACACCGAGTTAGAGAATAAAAATAGAATATCTTTTTCTTTAATATTGTCTCTCTTTAATATTAAAAAGTATTATATCGCATTTCCATTCTGAATTTTTCGTCATAAAAGGAATGACAAACATAGAATAGCACGTGCTGGCTTAGACTTCTGCATTGTTTTCACATGAGTCAGATTACTATCAATCATTATAAACAACACTTAACATGCTTAACACATTCTCACGTTAAGGAGAATTTATTTTTATAACTTAGCAAAAGCAAACGCAAATGGATTTGACGCAAATTTAAAATGAATTGGGCAACCGGCCAACCGGCGGAAACCACCGAAACCGACATTACCATGAAAATATCTGTGTTATATGGAGAGCACGATAAAATTGCAACACTGTGAGCCCTCAATGGGCCATGTCTAATAGTGGCATATGTGCTGTCGGTGTTTACTTTTATTATTTGACTACGAATCAACATAGATAGAACGAAAGAAAGCGTCTCAAATAATCTAGAAGAAATGAGATGTGAATAAAGTATCTTAGATCTGAAGATATCAATTCAGAAGACAGGAAAAGGCCACACGCAGTAACTCTGATGATGAAGTAGTTGCCTGATGAAGTAGACGCCTAGTTAAATATCTGTAAATTGATATTTCTTTACCACTTTCAAGTGCGTTGTTTGCATGCTATACCTATACAATACGTCAAAAATATTTTTTCACAATTTTCCATCTGACCCAGTCTGGTTTTATTTTTGGCTGAATATGATTAAGGGGGCTTGCTATCCCTTTGACTCTGCCTACCCCTTCGGGGATTATGGGCGTAATGTTTTGTAAAAATATTTAATCTAAGTCACGTGTCGTCAAATGTTTGAATAGAATAAAAACTAATACATTAAAAAATCATTACAGAATATATCAGGCACCCGGAAGTCGAACTGGATAATAAATCCATTTGTGTCGCAGATTAACAGGCTCACATGATATAAGAAGAAATAAATAGCAATGTGACTATCATGTGATCTCAGTGCTCTCAATATAACTAGCTGCAATCGCATTGACGTGCGGGGTTAAATAAACTCGAGTTATTATCACCTTCATTTATTTGTCTCCGTCAAAACTTTGACCTGTGCTCAGATAAAAAATGTGCGTAGTAATTGTAAACATTGCAAAAATTGAGACGAGCCAGACTGCGCGCGCGGGACCACGTAGATAAAAATCCAAAATAGATTTGGCTAGGCGCCGCGTACGCCGGTGTGCTGAACAATGCTGGAAACTAGGTCGACAATCTGTTTACTGTGTCAAAAATGCGAACTATCCGCTTGGGTCCCGCCTCCACATACAAACGTAAACTTTTATCTGCACATTAACGCATCCACGTGGTTCCTGTCCCCAATAACATTGATTCAATGAGTGTGACAATAAACAATGTCATAATAAACTTCACACTTCAGTCCGATTACTTTATCTGATCCTCTTTCCGTGTCTATATTTTATACAGGAAACTGTAAAGCGGCCTCGACTGTTTCTCTTCAGTTCCGCATAATATTGCTTACAAGAAAGTACGACTGTTTTTCTTTTGACAGATATAGCTTATCTTAATTTATATGGAGATTAAAATACTGAACGTCGCCGGCGTGTACATACATCCACATTATATGGATAGTACAGCCGGTAGAGCAGCAAAATTATTTTGGACCCGCACACTTGCTCATGACTTAAACAATAGGGATGATGACTGCATTAAAAAACTATAATTACATTTAGTCCGTCAGTTAGATTATACAATAATACTAGACACATATTTTTCGTTTTATCAAATTAACAAAAAATCATAAAGATAAAGAGCATCAAAGTTTTGGAATGGGGGCTTGCGACGTCACTATTTAGTAAAAATTGTACAAAAGTATGACGTCATGCGCAATTTGAATGCATTGTATCAGCGTCAATGTTTGTTTGACAAATAAATAAAAGAATATCTACATGTTCAATATTTTTTTTATATTATAGCTGACGGACTCAACAGAGTTTTTTAGTCACCTGATTCATATAATAAATCGGTAATAACGTACACATAAAGTCCCATGTTGGTCTGAGACTTAAAAATAATATGCCAACTGTGTTTCTTGCCTAGCTTGTTGTAAAAGGCGACTAAAGGTAGGTGTATCGGGTTTGGGTATGTGAATGTATAGGCGACAAGATAGCCACTTTCTCATAATTTTCCATCTAACCCAGCCCAATTTTATTTATGGCTGAATGTGGTTAAAGAGGGCTTGCTGCCACTTTGACTCTGCCTACTCCTTCAGGGATTATGGGTGTGATGTTATGTATGTATGAAACGTACATTAAAAAAAAATGAACAATAAAAAAAAATTATATACAAAAAAATTTGAACAGGAAGTGATGCGACTCTTCGAGAGAAACGTTGCCAGAACTAAGCATTCACATAATATGAATGAAGACGAAAGTCGCTAAAAAGGATGTGGTCTATGAACAGTCTGAATATAGTACTAAGTGGCTCTCTCGTAAATTCATTGGTCACATGACCTACGCACCGGAAGACAGTTTGGTGACAATGTAATGTAGTTTCAATGTCAGCGCCATTGTTGCAGTGTGATGCCGAGACCTCCAACGTTTCGTTGAACTTTTGACAACCAATTTTAATGGCGATATTCAATGAACGCCAATTGCTGCCAGACTCATCACCTACGAGACGGCAGTAATGGTTTTAATGAAGCCACGTTACGCTTCATTAAAACCGCTTCGAGACATTTCGAAATACACGCACGTAATACAAGAACAAGTTTTCGAAGTTGACCGTCTAGCTAGAACTATTCGTTTTTTATTTGGGACCCAAATTTGTAACTGTCTATGACATCGCCAATAGCTATTTTGCTATATATATATATACCTACTATTGATTTAGCCTTGAGAATCACTAGCTTCGTAGGCATCACAAAATTATAGGAGCGTACTGCGTAGGAAGGTCTGTTGAAAAACTGCTAAATAAAATTGTTCCGCGTTCCCTATAGCCGACATGATGAAGAGTTTAAAATAACCATTAGTACCCATGTCTATGAGTCAAAAGAAGATATAATAATATCAAATTCAAGAGCTTACTCAGTTATTTGACTCAAATATTTTTCGGAACAAACTGCATGTGGGTAAATGACGTTCTCATTTTATGTCTGACATTTAGTGTCCGATTTTTCCTGCCAATTTTCTTCGGGTTCAATATACAATTTTTCTAATATTATTTGCTTTTGCTGAGGACACACTTACACGATATTATTTTTCTAAAAAGTTAATTTTTTATAAGTAACAAATTCAAATCAGACTAAGAGAAGTTAATATTGAAATAGTACATATCAATAAAGTCGAAACAGTAATCAAATGCGAACCACGGTTTGGGATAAACCACATTGGAAATATCTTCAAATAGTGAGCCATGGTTTGGAGTAAACCACATTGACGTTTCCACACGTGGATCAAAATAGTACTTGCGGCTTGTAGTCGGGTTCCGCGGGAAAAAATTAACAGGCGGGACCTAAGTTCAATGAACGCCTCAATAGGCTGACTGGCAATGAATACCATTGCCAGCCAGCCTATGGCGGCGTATGTTACATAATCCAGTATGTTTAGACTGAATGCAGCTATATTCTCATATTAAACAAATACAATTTAAATGCCAGTCCTATTTAACACCTACCTAAAACACGAACGATCATAAACTAAAGGCGTGCCGGAAATTGTGGCTAGTATTCACGCTACTGAATTAATTATGCTCTTTAAATGCGCTCCACTAATTCGTTTATTTTTTAACGTACGCGTCGGATTGGTGCAAAACCTGTTATATTCGCAAATCTTGAGATGTTGCGTAGTTTCTGCGACGTCCATGGTGTATTTTTCCATTACAGGTAATGAAATACATTATATTTTCTATAGAACACGTCTCATACTAAGTCATTATTATCTGTATAGCGACTTCCGGCATTTTGGTAAATGTTCAGATTTCTCCATATAAATTTATTCACCGCTTTTCTGTTATAAAACTGTCCGCAAATAAAAATCATAAAAAAAAGGCAACAAAAATGCGATTCTTTAAAAAAGATCGAGACTAAACAAATGCCACTGAATAGATAAAAGTTAAAATCATTTTATTTTACATACTTACGTAAAAATAGCCTAATTATACTACCTATAACACCTACACCACACACGTAGAAAGAGCTTGCTAGAAAATTAGACCTTTTAGTTTTCAACAACAATATTTTCAATATATTTTAATACTGCAGATAAATCCAACAAGAGTTTATAGATAGTTAATGGGTGTTCCACACGAGCATGCCAATATTTACTGAAGCTAAACAGATTGTCGCGCATCACTGCCGCTTTATGGGTCAAGGATCATAGCGAGTTTAAAACTCCACGTCGACCTTAATCGAGGAAACTACCTATTAAATCACGATTTAAACAAATCGTCACGACGCAGTCTTTAGTTTAATCCACGTTATATATTTCACGTAAGAATGAGGGCATTATTAACGCTGCCTCTACCCTGATTTAGCTGCAAACAAGCCTTGGTAATTTTGCAAAACATTGGATACTTCACGTATTATTAATAGTAGTAGACTTTTCCACTGAAACTGGACCAATGGGACTATAATTGTTTCTTTTTTATTTAAAATGTTCCACTAACCCCATTTATATACAGCAATACTACTATTACATAGCCGTTTTACACCATTTGAAGTGTATCGTAGAATTGCATAAGTAGCCCCAGATCAGAATCTCAGGTTTATTGACCTACGATGCCCGGTCAAAGTGTCAGAGGTTCGAGTGGTGGCCAAGAATCTCATTTAGTAATAAAATAACCTGAGATTAAATGCACCCCAAGAATCTTATAAAAATGTATGAGTCTGAAGGATCAAAATTCAAGATATATGAACATTTTAGAGGACAAGGAACTCACCACGAGGAAAATAAATCGTCGATACTGATTCCTTAGATAACAAAAAAAAAATTTAAGAAGGCATAAATATGTATCAAAAGACCAATGACATCAATAGATAGATAAAGTATGGTTCGATGGTGAGGTGCACGCGTTTCTGACACGCACAATTTATCTTAGAACCCGAGACATCAATATTGTTTTATGACGTATAACGGACGCAAGGAAAGCTCATAAAAGTAATAACAGAATTAAAACAAAACAGTAGGTCAATGTCATATGGGCTATCGATTGCGTATGCGAATCATAAACACTGAATCCACTTGTACTACTTAAGTGCCCCTGATAACAGAATTATGTATTTCATTTCATACCTACTGTGAAGGTTTCGGTGACCCTCAGCGGTTTGTTAATTTAACGGTTCCAGATCAATCAATACTAACACTCCCGTGTTATTACAGTACATACAGATGTTATATGAGTACGAACAAAATAATACTAGTAGAAATATTTAAAATAGCAACAAACCAAAACCAAAAATTGGCAGAAAATTTTAAATCTGATGGTTTGACAACTTTAAAGGTAGGTATTGAATAAAAAAATATCTCAAACGTAGCAATTCTAGCTGATATTGCGTCAGACAATTGCACAATATAACAGTCAGATTATGCACTTCTATCAACCACCTTCTGACCGCCCTAGCATATCGACTTTTATTTGACCATAATATTTCATGACACCCCAAATTCTCAATTCAAATTGTTTATTAAACGATAAGCGAATTCTGCTACAGAATTTAGAAAAATTGTATTCCTGAATGCAGAAGATACCGGTAAAAAAAAACTGTAGATTGCATCGAACTGTTTTTGCATGTCTTTGAACTTGTTTGAATTTCATATTAAGGTAATAGGTTGCCGATACAGTTTCCGAAAGTATAGTGAACCAACACAGCAGCACCTGACTTATTTGTAAAATACAATGTATCTATTACACAATGGGCTTGCCACAAGATATTTAAAAGGGAACAATAGATATACAATTGACTTGATTGGTTAAATATTTTTTCAATTCGATCCAGTGATTTCGGGGAGCCTATTATTGCAAATAAACAACCAATCAGATCTGTCCTCTTTATAATATTAGTGTAGATTTTGTGTAATTTAAGATACCTATTTTTTAATGAATAATACCCAAACTAGAATTAATATTTCGGGTAAATTTAAGATTTTATTATATTGCAGGTACAGGTACAGAGATACGCAAAAGTTTTGGACGTAGGTATTAACGAATAATGTTTATTACACTCACGGAAAACAAATAAATTTAATAAATAAATAAATAAAGAGGAATCAACGAAGAATTTATTGTACAAACTACAATTGATATTGACATACGAACAAAACCAATTTGCCATACAATTGCCCCAAAAATATTGCAAACGCCGGAACACATTTTGCTTTCTCTAACACTTCATGTAAATTCCAGAGTACAAATTAATATTTCCAAGTAGTAACTACTGAGATATAGTCGAAATTTAGCAAATTTAGAAGGATAAATACTTGTTATTCTTTCACGAGCTTTTAAGTTCGCGCCCAACTATAAATATTATATTACCTGTTCTACGGATAATTTTGTCTAATTTACAACTATGGTGGTACCACAACTCACAACAATAGCTATCTGCCATTCTTAATAGTTATGTTTACACAAGTGGGCTACGAGTTTCAGATCATAAAGTGCGCCATAATTCTATACATACCTGTCTTTAAAACCAATCTATGAATGGCTCTATACTTAGTCATACGCAACTGTCCTTGCAAAAAGCAAATAAGAGCGGTCGAAACCGGTTTCAGTTTATTGTTTAGCCACGCCTCTGGCACTTTTTGTGAAGGAAAATGTAGTAAACACAACAGATGCAACACAACGCAATTGTACTTTAATTTTTTTTAAATTCTTTTAAATTTTTACGACGACTTATTTTACTCAATGAAAATGCATATTTATTATAAAGGTTTCTTAACTTAACGTATTTCACGTTGCATTGGAATGTTTCTGATTACTGCAATTTTGTTTTTTGTTTAGGAGTAATTTTTATAATTTTAACTATTCTTATAAGAAAACAATTTCGATGCACTAAGTTTTTTTTAAATTAGATTTTATTTTATGAATTAGACTATTATACTAGCAGTTCTATTCTTCAAATCTGATGACTTATTTTCAATTGGTAATGGTTTTTACCAACAGAAAAGAATATAATAGTAAATGTAGCATGGCACAAAATTAGTATGAGAACCGATGAAGCCAAACTCACACAAATACGCTACTATTCACTTACTACACTACAGATAAGCAATGAGCTGAATTGGCTATTCTTATTTTATTCAAAAACAACTTATCTCATTCGTCCTACATCAGAAAACACATCTTCATTCTATTGAAAAACGGTTTTTATATACTATATCTCTAAAAGAGTAGTTAAGAACTTTCGTAATCAAAGTTCAAATGTTGCGATTTTTTTTCTTATCAATAGATAGCGTCGTATTTTTTTTGGAGCAATTATAACCCTGACACAAGCAGGAATAAAGTATACATTTAGACATAAGCAGTCTACGCGTAGTCTTGCGTTACTACGCAGGATTGCGGCTTCACTGCCACGCCCACTTGGCACTTCCACTTAATATTTTTTCCGTAATAAAATCAACTTACAAATCATCAAGAAACAGAAAAGCTTTATCACTTTTCTGGTTTTCTCATAATAGCCGCCTGTTTAAGTTAAAACTCATTTTAGCAACTCGAATAATACATACATACATACATAACATCACGCCCACGATCCCCGAATGGGTAGGCAGAGTCGAAGGGGCAGCAAGCCCCTTCAACCACATTCAGCCAAAAACAAAGCCGGGCCGGGTCAGATGGACAATTGTGAAAAAGCAGTGACAAGCGGCTAACCCGTCGCCCACACAATCACACACCCAAAACCCGATATACCATTAGTCGCCTTTTACGACATGCTAGGCGAGAACCACAGTTGGCATATTCTTTTTAAGTCCCAGACCAACATGGGACAGTGGGCTGGGTTGGATGGAAAGCTGTGAAAAAGGAGTGACAAGTGGCTAGCTCGTCGCCTACTCAGTCACATACCCAAAAGCCCGTAAACCATTAGTCGCCTCTTACGACATGCTAGGCAAGAACCACAGTTGGCACATTCTTTTTTGTTTTGTCCCAGATCAACATGGGCCACGTCCCAGACCAACATGGGACAACTCGAATAATAATAACACAAAACATGAAATTTCAGAACATGCTGTCATTAATCGAGATGAGAATTCTGTTAAAGTAATAGATATTTGTTCTACTATATTATACTATACTGTATACAAACAAAGCGGGTCGTGAACGCGTTCAGGGTTCCGCAGACTAGCAGGCGCTCGGCCACCTACTGAAGGTAAAAGGAGGGCACTGCACCTTACCTCACCTTAAAACAATTTACCACGATATCTTGTTAGAACCAGATTAAATACTAGGCAAAGCTGTTACTTCTAAGGTCATATCTTACGAAACTGTTTTGAACAATGCTTCGATGGCGATCGATAGTTTTGATGTAATCGTAATTATTAAGACATGCTTCTGAGACGTTGCCTACAATTTGTAAGAAAAATTGCTAATATCTTTTTGTTTTATAAAATGTATGATAATATTTCGACTTATGACGCCCTTGTCATCCAGCACTCAACTAAATAAACCAAGCAACGTTGAAGTTGGGAATAGTTTCTTGACTACGCCACATTTATTTCTGTGTTATTTCAGGAAAATGTAGAATAACACGTCACGGCGAAAATTCTAATAGTTCAAGGAAGTGGTATATGTTTGCCAAAATTATTTTTACTAAAGCAGCCATTAGCGATTTTCCCGCTAGAAGCGAAGGTCATCGGACGAGAGTGATTGATGAAAACGACAGACATTGACGTAGTTGACGTCAAAAATCATGTGGAGTAATATTATTACAATCTTTAGAAGACAAATTAGTCTGGAATAAAATTATACAACATAATTTTGTTTCTTCGACTAAATTAAACCAACATGTTCAGTAATAGCAGAGTAGAATGGAGAACTAGATCGAGTAGGTACTAACTTATTTATGTATTCATATTAGTGCACTGCAAGTTTATGCAATTTGTATCTACTTAATTATACATATAACTCCAAATTGTAAATGTACCTATACCAATAGAATAGAAAA
The DNA here is from genome assembly GCA_951394215.1 of Glyphodes perspectalis. Lineage (NCBI taxonomy): Eukaryota > Metazoa > Arthropoda > Insecta > Lepidoptera > Crambidae > Glyphodes > Glyphodes perspectalis. The sequence goes on along the minus strand of OX596205.1, from coordinate 14,562,803 downwards.
CAAACACAACAACGTTACGAATAAAACAATAATACATTGTTGTAATTGTAATTTACAAAACGTAGCTGATTTTACTTAGCTAATAATACTCACATTATTATTTTATTAAATATTATGTTCACCTCTACCTATAATGAAGACTTGTTTATGCCATTTATAGTTGCTATAATACTATAATAATTAATAATACATTCGTATGACCATGTTATACAGCTATTAATAGATAACACATAATACATACTAAGGTACTCATGAATATTGTAACGTTATAGTCGCTTGACGGGCAATTTCTTTCCCTCCTGGGTCTATTTACCTTCTAGATTTGTATCGTAGGTATAAGGAACGACGTAGATTGAAAGGCAAAACTGTTAAGATAACCCAGCTTAGACGAAACATCAGAATAAACAACCTCATTGGATTTTCAAAACCGAATTAAAACCGTTACAGCGGTATACCACCAGCCTACTACGAGTACATACTATCTAGCGATCAGACATTTCAGGTAAGGAACAACATATATCAGCATAATTTACAAGCGTCTAACATCGGTGCCGCAACAGCGAACATTGTTTTGCAATTACGAGTGAGTACAATAATAAAGTGGTATTATGACAACAACGTTTAGCTCGTAACCCGTTCTAAAGCGGGCCCTTATCGTCCGAGCGCCCGTCGTTGGGCGACAACCGGCCCTGACCGCGATGCTGCTCATCACACCGTACTCCTCACAGCCACTACGTGGGAGTATAATTACCCTCACTAATTACGTCTTTTGAAGAAAACTTTTCTTTTTGTTTAGTCAAATTATGGCAGGCAGTCTTCAGAGACAAGGGAACGTTTATTTCTGGAAGAGTATAAAAGTGTAATTCTGACCGTTCCGTTCGCAAGGACAAATTGACAATATTCAAATTTCTAGATCATATATTTCGGTTCTCTCTGCCTACTCTCAAAAACGGCGTATATCATCAATTATAACTTACATTAATATCGACTACACTAACTGGTGTATGTCTTTTCGATAAGATCTGGCCTCCAAGCAGATCGTTAAGGAATCATATATGTAAGTAATTTAAGCTGTTAAAATATTTAATAAAAACATTTTTGTTTACATTTGTACTATTGGCAACTAATAATATCAGTCGTATTTTCTAGGAATGTATACTTATTAATTTGTTTAATTATTTCTGTAGACATTTAAGACCCCCAATATTTTCTTATATTTAAACATAAAATCACTTCATTAATTTGAGTAAATTAATGAATTCAGTCCAGTATAAGTTTTGTAAAATGTATAGGTGGCATCATATTCTTATCATTCAAATAAGATCATGACTCCCTAGGCTACTGACTATCGCCAACGCGTCTTCATTCAAGAGGTTTTTATTTTTCTTGAACACCCATTCTCTTTTTTATTTAGTTTTAAAGAGCTCATCATTTACAGTTACAGTAGGCTACAGGCCAACAACCTGCGACCGTGACCGAAATACTGCTCATCACACTGAACTCCTCGGAACCGTTGCGTAACCACGTGGGAGTAATTACCCTTTAAAAAGCCGCGAGATCTGCATGAACCCGCGTGCTCCGACGTCTCAATATTGCGCAAGTTTCATAAGCTTTTTAACCGGTTTCAAATATGAACATTTCTCAGCTGTTGGGAGTCTAATTAATGAAAGACATCCGACACCACGATATCCTGTAACTTATTAAAACATAGCGTTCGATCGGCCCTAAAAAACATAATGCCCGATGGTTGTTTACGTTTAATCACCTTACGATTACGATATTCACTGGTTCAACAATATCTGAAGGTTCTCAAAATGTTAAATATTTCGAGAACCTTCATAGGTTGTTATCATTTTCAGGTGTCAGGCTACGTACAGAGCGACAACCGGCCGTGACCGCGATACAACTCTTCACTCCGAGCTCCTTGGGACTATTGCGTAACTACGCGGGAGTATAATTACCCTTAAAACAACTGCTAAGTGTTTATTAAACATTGTCGTCGCTTCTACAATTTGCTCAAGATTCGTATTCCGGCAATACCGTTGCTAAAACAATGAACCGTCAATGTTATCAAAGTTACTTAAATTCCAATCCAAGTTGCCAGTAGGTATTAAAACAGGGTTTGAATATTTGTTTTCTGTTATTTTAGAAATAAGCGTATGTTTTAATCTTTATAAACCATCAGTATTGTTAATTTCTGACAATAATAAAGGTAAACTAACAGAATAACTAACAACTAGAACTAGACAAGATCCAATTATATCTAACCATCGTAATAACGATGAATAACTGAAAATTGTCAGCTAACTCCAAAGAAAAATAGACAACACACAAGCGACAATTGTACGTTTTTCTAATCCAGTGTCGGTAGCCCTTACAAGTCCCAGAGGCAGCGTCAGAGCCACAGCAGGCGGTGCGACAACCGGCCATGACCGCGTTGTGATTGCTCGCTACTACAGGGACCGAAGCCTGTCAGAAACATTTCTATTTGTGTACTGTCACACTGCGCACTGACGCATACGACCATGTCTTGCACTGTGACTGCTCCGATCATAACCAGCTGCATCACTCGACTGTTTATAGCGGCCATTACGCTCAGTTAAAAGAATGCTCCAGCAACAGTTTATTGTTTCTTGTTTCAACCACATCATAGCGCTTTCAAGTTACACCTGAAACGATGCTGCGCAGTTCCATGTCTATGCATTTAGAATTGTACATCTAAACAAATATCATAAACATTGATGCTATGTATTCATCTTCTAAAGGCCACTGAATAATTTTGCCACAAATGCACATTTAAGTTTAGTCCAGACAACTTTGCACTCCAAAATAAACGATAATTTTTATACATCCTTAATTTCTGTACATTTAAAAATAGTCTCGTATAACTGACAAAGAAGTGCAATATTTCATATGGCAGGCCAATTTATCTTTACCTCAAAGCGCAGTTTATTGTGCTATATGACGTATAGAGTTCCTTTTTAGGAATCCAGGATTATTACTGAGCGTGCAGTGCGTCAACTAGACGTGATTGTCGTCAGCTGACTCCCACGCAATCCTTCTGCAGTCTAGACGCTAATGGGGTGTGGTTATCCAATGTTCCTTGAGGTGGGATAACGGATGAAGCAACGATGAGGCTAGTAACGGTGGGTAGTAATTTACAGTATATTACTCTAAAGGCTTAATAGAAGTAAATTAGGTTTTTAAACGACTGTGGCTTCCAATTAAATCATCTGTTTAATGCTAATTTCAAAGCAGACTCGACGACATTTATGTTGGGATCTGGCAACGTTCCTTTATTCTGGCTGAGTGAGTTTTGTTCTTTGTTGTTCAGTTTGATGAGTTAACTTAAACGATTTTAGATAAAAAGAAGGTTATCTTGTAAATATACATTAAAACTTCCGACATTTTAACGAATTATATCGTTCATAAACCCTTCTAAGAATCTTAAGTATCAAACATGGTAAGAAGCGATGGATGATATAGAAAGTGTTCTTATCAGTATTAACACTTGTCCTAACGACTCCGACTATGATGGATGACCAGCTTGAGTACCACAGACTACAGCTGAACTATTACTCATATTCAGACATCAGGAGACCTAATACGCAATTTGCGTAACGTGACAGTTACGCCTGATAATATCTACGGACCACTATTTCACAAGACGATTCACAAGGATTGGTAATGTGACAGCCTTGTTATCGGTTGATCTTTTCAATTGAAAAACAACTGTATAGCAGATAAGTAAAGTATAAATAAGTCTTTTCAGACGAGGACGGAGCCTCATTGCCGATTCAAAGCATTATCAGGAAAGTACTAGATGATAACGAAACGGACATAGGGAGAATAACAAATAACTCCAGATACTTTATAGTAAGAACGTTCGAGAGGAGGCAACGCGCGTGTACAAGCTTGCCATAATTCTTATACAAAGAGAGTAAAATTCTGTTAAGGATCTGATTCTGTATCTGATTAATAGGAAATGACTAAGATTTGACACATGCCCACGTCCAGCAGATATGTTGTGTAGGCTGATGGTTGAAAAATGTTAAGGATAGCACTATATTGCAATATTACGAAAACCTACGCCATTGTTTTTTCATGGGCAATTTAACTAGATTTAGTCGAATTAGACTACTTAGAACACACGGAACTAGACTTAAGATCACGGTGATAGAGTGTAATTTCAAATATCAAGGTGAAGTTTCGTTGAACCTACATCGCGTCATACGCCGGCTCATTAGGGTGTTACTTGTAGAAACATGAGAGATCACAGAGTTTTTACGCTCGTTATGTTTGGCAACATTACAATCTACAATTAATCATGATGTGTTCTAGACGGGCCTGTGCTCAGCGACAGACGCGGCGGCGTCATTCGGGACTAATGATGAGATGTGAGGGCCCATAATAATAGAAACAAAACGAAATTTGTATACTATAAGTTTTAAAAATCATACCTATGGTTCGTTTATCATAGCTTATAATATATGGATATATTATATTATACATATAATCTAAGAATGGATAACAATTTTTAAACAACATCATATCAGAATTATGTTACCCATCAGATTAGAACTTTATATAATATCTGGATCTAGTCTAGTAAATGTAATACCCACTGTTTGTATGTATGGATGGATGTTTGTTACTCTTTCACAAAAAAACTACTGAATAGATTTTAATGAAATTTTAGAATAATATAGCTCATACACCCGAATAACATATAGGATATGTTTCATCGATGTACCACGCGAGCGAAGCCGCGAGCAGAAGCTAGTAATACATAACATCAGGCCCCTTTAACCACATTCAGCCAAAAATAAAACTGGGCTGGGTTAATCGCCTTTTACGACATTCTAGGCAAGAACCACATTATTTTAAAGACCCAGACCAACATGGGAGAATGGGCTGGGTTAGATGAAAAATTGTGAATAAGTAGTGACAAGTGGCTAGCTTGTCGCCTACATAATCACATAGGTACCCAAAGCCCCATATACCATTTGTCGCCTTTTACGACATGCTAGGCAAGAAACACAGTTGGCACATTCTTAAGACAGAATCTTAGAAGAAATCATGAAAAGAAGTGTGTAATAGAGTCTGCCTAGTAAGTGAAATTGCTTTATCATTGTTTTTCATACACCATGTAAGTTTTATTAAAATCAGGTGAAATTAAAAACAAAAAAAATACATATTATAAAGTACAACATACAACTAAAGCAACATGTAACCTTCACTGGATATTTTTAACACATATCATTCAATTAGATATGAACCATTTTGATATCATAATGTATGTTTATTACATTCAAATGTGTATCTGTAATAGGGTTCTGGCATGCATAAACAAATATCAAGTAGGTACTTACTGTGTTAATTTTTAACATTTATTTACAGGAACTAAACCAATTACTCCAATCATCCTATTCTAATCTGAAGGTTGCTAATTGAAACTGAATCTTCTTCCTATTTCAAAAAATAACATTGGAACTTTATTTAAATTAGATTTATTACTATTCACAAAAGACGAGATACCTATTGTTAATAGTGATATTTACAAAGTACATTAAACTTATTTCTTTAGTCTATAGAACACATCATGATTTATTGTAGACTGCACAGTTTTGTTAATTATTGTATTGGAATTTTATATAGGATATATTGGAAAATATATATTGTAATATCTGTGTATTAATAAAGGAATAGGAGTAATAATAAACTAAGTATATTTTACCTATCTATACAGCCATGTTAAAATATTATAGCACATTAACAATAATTAAGAAATACATAATAGGTAAGGCATTTAGTATGTCAAGGGATTTAAGGTAAAATATTTTAAAGAAAATATTGTTGTTCAGATCACAACCTTATTTAGCAAAACTGATCTCTTGTATACTAATAGTTCATTATGTTCTATCTGATTATCCTACTTTTAAGACTTCATACATATGAAGCAGCGTTAAGTAGGTATATTATTATTTTTGAAATACATTGACTTAGGAGATAGGGGCCAATGACATTGACCTCATGAATTTTAAAACACCAGCAGATAAACACATAATCTTAATACAACAGACGGCCAAATGTCTTTATTAATATTAACAGTGATGGTCAATTGGTCAAGATTCACAAAGCATTTCTAAGTATATAATTTTGAGGACACAATACAAATCTATTATTATTTTTACAAAACTAATTCGTATCGTAAATTTATTTGTTTTGATTTGGTTGTAAACACGTACCTACCAACATGTCATTTATTATTTTTAAAAGACTAAAATAATACACAATGTAAGAATCACTTACACAAAGGATCCGCAGTATTGATTTATCCATCTTCGCTCATTTTTATAGTTTATTTTAAGCCATCAAAAAATACTATTCCATTTTGCAAAACCGGCAAATTCAAGTTTTTTTGTTGATGTTAATGTCAACTTTATGACGTTCCGTTATAAGACTATAACACATTGTTCAAATTATTTTTAAATTTAAACTAACTAAACTATTTTAATATTATTCTCTCCACGTTGGATTAATAACTTTTGAATCGATCAGCATTCTTAATTTAATATTTAATTTAATAACACACATGAATAGATGGATTCTTCAAAATGAAATGTATTACTACTTGCAACAAGTATGTACAACGAAACGTTTTGTAATAGTTAGTGATGTCCTTACGTTAAATAAACGATCAATCAATTGTTTTATTTGTAAAGCCAAAGTTAAAACCATTGAACAGTTAAGGAACATTTCCCTGAACTGGATTTAAAGAAATATGATAATAACAAAAAATATTAAAAAAAAATTTTACTTGAACCAGTAAATGTTGAGCTGAGAGCTTATCTAAATTTCATGATTCGAAACAAAATTAGAAATGTATCGATTGTATACATTTATGTTAAACAATCATAACATTCATCATACATAGAAGTTACTAGCGCGAATAATGTTAAGTAAGGTTGCTCTTAAATTCATACCTAATCAACTGAATAATGTACCCGTCTAAAATGCGAACTTCACTATGCTTCTGTCCAACAACTGTCAAATCGTATAAAAAAAATATTATGCGCTTGTGATTCGTCACGATTTTAGTGATTTCCTTCGTATTTTTTAAGAATTTGTCAATAGAAACACTATTCAAAATATTATTTTAAACATATATAACAAACTTTCACCTGACATTCGTTTTATTACGCTAAGTGGAATCTAATCTAGTGGGAGGTTAGGAAGCCAACATTACATTTCAGATAGATATAGCTTGCTGAGATGAATAACGAGAAAAGAAGCACTCGTGGCCGTGGCCGCGGCAGGGGTCGTGGCAGGGGACGAGGCCGGGGACGTGGTCGGGGCAAGAAAGTCCCTAAGGTGATGTCTAGTGACGAAGAAGAATGTTCAGTGGAAGAGACCTCACAGGACCAAGAGGAAGTAATTGCTGAAGAACCTAAGGAAGAACCAGAACCAGTGGAGCCCCCAAAGCGTTAGTACACTAAAATGGATGGTTTTACAATAGAATGAAAATAATCTGGAATCTTAATTGAATATGTATTTTAATTTACTTTACGAAAATAGTCCATACTAAAGACATATACAACAGTTAAGACAATTCGGTCATTCACTAATTTTTAGACTAATATCTATAAGAACTTCTTAAAAAATTTGGTTATCCAGACATAGTTGAATTCACCAGGGCTTAGTTTATGAATTATTATTATATTTAGTCAGAGAACTGGTAGGGTTTTGTTGAATAATATTATAATTCAACCAACTCACAATGTCAATACATATATAGATTATTCAAAAAAAATACTAATATTTGAATTCTTTAGAATTTGTTTTACTTGTTGGTACTGTAAACAAATATCACATTACATCACATACATTGATCTGACTCCGAAGTAAGTAGCTTAAGCACTTGTGTTACGGATATCAGAAACAACAGTGGTATTACAAATATATACTTAAATATCGGATATTAACACCCAGACACAGAACAAACACAAGTATTCATCATACGAATATTTGTCCTGAGTGGGGATCGAACCCACAACTCTTGGCGCATGGGGCAGGGTCACTACCGAATGCGCCACCGAGCTTGTCATGTCAAATGTTATCAATAAAATGCACTATCTCTGAAGTTAATTGATAATGGTTATGCTAAACTTTTATCAGAGACCATTAGTGTTTCACATAACCTCTTTATATAGAAATTCAGATAAGTCACAAAAAATATACTAGGATTGTACTATTGCTCAAAACCAATTATGATAATACTGTAATTCATTGATACAATATAAGTAAGTGCAGTATATTCATATAATAAATCCTGTTATATAATCTGTTACAATGCCCACAGTGGAAGTCCCTTCAGATATATCCCAGTTGGAGGCTCCTGTGTTCACGACGCTCCAGCGGGGGCCTCCCGAGCCAATGCTGCGGCTGGATTGGAGCCACCGTGCCACCCTCATCGGGGAGAAAGTGCTCAACCCCATGATCTACTGCTGTGATATATGCTCAAAACCTATTCTTATTTATGGACGCATGGTTTGTTGACGAAATTATCTATTTCCTTATTATTTAATTATAACAATTAATTATAATTAATTCATTTTATAAACAATAGAGTATATTAATGACTGGTTGCTACTTCAAAAGATATTTTCTTTATGGCTGATTTTTCAACAGTCAGATCACAATCCGGATGTTTGTAAAATGTCATTGCCTGTTTCCTAAGTAAAATACCATACAACATCCACAAATTTGTGACTTTATACTTTATCAGTTGGTTAACTCTTATCTGATTGTGAAGTTTCATATGATTCTTTATTATATTAACTCCAGACCTCGTTTTGGCATACAAATAAATATAATTATAATGTTTTCCAGATACCGTGTAAGCATGTGTTTTGTTTATCATGCGCAAGATCTGAGCACACCCATTGTCCACGTTGTCGGGAAAAGGTCTGTTGAAATCTTTACTTTTTGTTACTTTGTAAAATTACTGCAAATTCTCAATAAACCAGTTATGTCATTAATTTTGTATGTACTGCCAGGTGTTACGAGTGGAACAAACAGGACTAGGTACAGTGTATATGTGCACCCACTCTGGTACTCGGTATGGGAACAATGGCTGCCGGAGAACGTACCTTTCACAGGTATTTTAGTTCAGTATTTTATTAATGACTTACATGTTTTGGATTTTGTCGGGATGCATTTTTCTGTCCTAAGGTATTTTATTTATTTTACATCTCAAAATGTACAATTATTGGGTAATAAATTATTTTCTATTTCCAGAGGGATCTACAAGCCCATATCAATCATAGACATGTATCAGCTGCTGGAGAGAGCAAACCAGAACCTGAACCACCTTCCGCTTCTGTGGCGATTGTAAAACCATTATCTGTAAGTGTATTCTGTTTTCCATTGCAATTAAAAATTATATTAATTTGGCAACATATTTATAAGTGACATCAACAGACTAGATATTGATGTCAAATTTATTCATAATAAATCAGTTATTTTACCGACTCACATTGACGCCACCAAAAGTCGAAGTTGGTTGCTTATTGGAACTCTCTGGAGTCTTAGTCATCTTGCGGCTGAGTAAACAAATGTCTCAAGACATCACTACACTGACCTGAACCACCTGGTTCGAGCAGACAGCGGAATGGGAAATAATTGTAGGAACTTGATGAACAGAGAGCTTTATTGTGACCAGATGAGCAGCGGGGCGGGCGGCGCGGTCGGGACG